>JAOWAY010447229.1:0-20096 GCA_028565895.1 Goniobranchus geometricus | reverse complement strand
TCTGCAAATTTCAATATATTACAATCTTGATGCCTTGCACGATAGTCATTTGTATAAATAGTGTACAGTGTCGGAGAAAGAACACAACCTTGTGGTGCACCAACTAGGATCCAAGCAATGACATTGTTGTTGACACTAAGGTGTTTGAGTTTATGTACCATTAGATGGGGCTGTATGGTGTTGAATACTGATGAAAAGTCAACAACTAAAACATGGGTATTTGTTCGTGTATTATCAAGGTCAGTATGGTGTGTGCGAATGATAAAACAGCATCTTCTACGTTTCGTTAAATCCTTTAACCCTGATAAAGAAACACAGCAGACAATCTCCCCACTCCCCCCTCCAAAAGGAAAAAACCCATCAGAACATTATCAGGGTTCTTATAAAGGTCAAGGTAAAAAGGACGAAAAGGGTAATGAGTGATAGCTTAAAAGGCCATTGGGGCACAGTTTTAGTATAACAATCAATGCAGTCTTCTTTTGCCTGATTCTTGTCTCTTACCTGCAGTTTTCTAGTATTCTGTTCATGTCTCACAATCTCTGTCACTCTTTGGGTCAACTGTTCCTGGGTAGACTGAAGGCTCTGTTCCATTAAGCTTAACTTCTCTTCATGATGAGCCAACTAAAAATAAAAGGCAAATACAAGTTACATCTCAATCTGCGGCTTGTGAAAGATCTTAAAATCAGACTATTCAACAGTTCATATGTCTGTAAACAAGTACATGATTCCTCACAAAACATTCTCACATGTTTACACAATTTATTGCCATACTGCCTGTCATAATAGCTGTTTCTCTCGAAACAGCGAATCTGGACATCTATTGGATCTCAGTCTCCACTGTGAATTAAATATAAAACTTTACTGGAAACCATAGTGATTCAGGAAGAGAAGGGAATTAAAAACTCAAAGAGACAACGCCAAAGGACTGTGTTAAGAATACTGCAAAAACAAAAGAGCAGATTAGCTACAATGATTATCAGCTTTAATGCCAATCACTGGTATCAGGCTGTAAGCCAAAGACAAGCAATTTCCAATTCCTTTTGTCCTTGACAATCTTTGCTTTTTCTGATCACAACATTTCCTATCTCGCATTGCCCATTGCGACCTCTGTGTTTTGTTTTTGTTTTTGCTTTTGACTTACCAAATTTTTCAGGCTCCTCAGGAGTTCCACTGCAATGCTTACCTGGAAATGCAATTTGGCAGTTTCCATAGAATGTGATTTCATCTTCATCTTTATAATTTTCCTGGCTCTACCTGTAGTGGTGTCTGACCAGTTTTTTTCAAACACGCTTTCATTTCAGATCTTGTTTTTTCATCTGACTATCAGGTTTTCTTGAAAACATATTCATAAATGAATCTGGCGGCAACAGTGATATGTCCTCTAGTTATTTTTAAAGAATAATATATTTAGTGTAAACACCAAAGGTTATCCTTTAGAGGAATATTAGAAGATGTTGCCTATTTTTTGTTTGTAAAGTTCAAAGCCACTGTAATAAAATCTTCCACTTTGCTGATGAAGTAACAGACCAAACCATATGATATACCAAATTGATGACTTGTTCAATGGTTCGCTAAAAGTCAGTATGTCAAGAATGATCTGGACAGTTTGGCCTATGGCCAACCCCTGAACTGAGTGGGCATCTATAAGAGAGAGTCTCAGCACCATAACTGTCGGGAGTTGGTAAGTCTAATTTACTCTATCATTATTCCATGTTTTATGATTTAATATCAAAATTAACAAATAGATAATGATATTTTAAAGCAAGATACAAACCTCTTGTGCACAATCCTTGTATTGAGACCTTGAATCATTCAAATCTCTTCTCAATGTCTCTCCGTCCGACTTAAGGTCCTCAATCTAGGGCAAAATCAAAAGAGAAGAGGAATGCCTTATCATTATCATCATCGCTTTCAAAAAAACAACCAACCATCATCCATCATAATTATCAAAATTCTTATACATTGTATTATCATCTTGTTTCAGACTTTCCTTGGAAAACATTTACAGACTCAACCTCTGATTGAAGCTCTTATTTACAGGTGCAGCCTCTGTTTGAAGCACTCATTAACAAGCTCAACCTTTGATTGAAGCATTGACTTACAGGCTAAGCCACTGGTTGAAGCAGTGATTTACAAGCTCAACCTCTGGTTGAAGCACTTATTTGCAAGTACAGCTTTTACTTCATTGGTCATCATTTGGTCACTGAAATGACTATTAAATGGTAAAGACGGTTTCTTTCTGTAGCAGAAAAAAAAAAAAAATCATTCTCAACTTACCGTTGCCTCAAGCTGTTTACTGTGAGCACTGGCCTGGTTCATGTCTATTTTCATTTCATGGAGATTTCTTTCCAGTTTCTCAATCTAAGAATGGCAAAAGGGAAAGAAATAATTTGACTATGCACCGATAGAATGTCTCCAAGACAATGATAAAGTTTTGCCCCTTGAGAATATCAAATACTAAGAAGTTAATTTTTCCATTTGGGCCTTTAAGTCTTTGTCAGTTATAAAAAAAATCTTTACTTTTTATGTTTTGCTTAGTTCTTTGGATTTTTAAACTTGTTTTCTTTCTGTCCTTTTCCTCTTGCTCTATTCTCAACTAAAATTGTTTTTGAAAGAATGATGAGCACCTTCAGAATTTATGTACAGCTCATCCCCACCTCCCACATACTTAGTCACACTTTACAATAAGAACAAAAAAAAGTAGCATTGAACTTGACAAAAAAAAAAAAATTCCATCTAAGACAAACATTTTCCCCATATAAACTGGTACCCATTTAAACTCAGTATCAAGAAAGAACAAAAAAACAATCTCTATTTGTCAATCCACCTAACATACCTAAATTATAATATGCATAATGACTAAAGCCTGATCTGACAAGTCTCAAATATGTACAAAACATCAGGAATATCGCTGCTGGTAGAAAACATTTGAGACATATTTGTATATGTGTAAAAAGAACAGCTGCAAAGGCTGCAAGGTCACACAGCTCAAGGCATTATGTCAGTCAGTAAGTCAATAACTAACCTCTTCAACTTTGCTTCTGATATCATCACGGCATGATGCAATCTCTGCCTCATTTCGTTTTATCTGTTCCTCCTTGTTATTGACTTCACATTCTGTGGAATGGAGGGCTGCTTGGGTGTCCTGTACTTGCCGTCCAAGAGAGGAGATTTGTTCCTCAAATCTACAAGTCTCACTCTTGTGACGCTGATGTGCAGAAGTGAGATTCAGCTGCAACTGCTGAGCATTTTGCTCCAAGCGATCAATCTGTTTGAAACAAATAAGAAAGCATATGAGAGACTACAGCGGTTGAAAGCGACTTATTTAATCTGAAAATGGACTCAGTCTGCCGGAAGGATGAGGTCAATTAAATTCTTCTCTCTGCACCCACTGCACTACAATAAACCCACCTTGAATCTAGCTAATGCATCCGATTGCACGAATGGCTGTGATATAAAAAATACACCACATCCTTGAATCTTCTACTGGGGAAATGTACTTTTCTTGAGTTCCCAAAGTAAAAGATGAATCAAAGTGAAAGAAGATTTTGCTGCATCTTGTCCTCACAACAAGAGATTTCCAAACAAAAATAAATTGTTTGGTCACACTCAGAGGCAAAATATTTAACAGTGTCTTTTGAGATCATGATTTATATGTGAAACAAACCCATTTTAGATGAAACAGAGGCTAATATTGTTGATTCTAGTGATGAAGCAGACATCAATGATGAGGTTGAGACTGGAAATAATAGATCATAGATGATAGCCTCATATGAAAACATGGACAATGTCAGGCAAGAGGCTACTTCACCAGCTTAGCAGGGCTTCTATCTCCCATAACCCTTAATAGGAATCACAGGGCTGAAAAAGAGGAATCTTCAGCAAAAAAGTGCAATCAACACACCATTCTCCAATACACAACCAGATTTAAAAGTAAAATCACATTCATACAACAAACTACAAACACACTAATCAAAAGCTATCTTTACTTTGACGGAAACATCAGACTCCATCCTAATTTGATTAGATTTGAATCTAGCAATTAGATTCCTCATTTGACTAGATTTAGATCATACCATAAGATTCCTTATTTGACTAGATTTAGATATAATCATCAGATTCTTCATTTGACTAGATTTAGATATACCAGCATATTCCAGTCTGCATTTTTTATCCACATGTTTCTTTTGGAGGAGGCATGAGTGAAGATTACAAAATTCATACCTACTGACACCACAAGAATTAAAAGAGACAAAGAGCCAAAATGCGGAATATCTGCCATGAGCACAGGAATGCGGAAAATTTATAGGTTTCGAGGGACGATTCCGCCAAAAGTGGAAGGGCTGGAGCCTATGGTTTAGTCTTGCACTCATTAATGTTACAATACAAGTTTTCAGAATTTCCTGGGGCTGTATTTGATTTTGCAAATATATCTACACACCTGGATGTGTTTGAATGCTTCTCCCCACCATTGCTGTATGAAATTGATTACTTTCAGTGTCATTCAAGAATTGTGCTACAATGGAAAAAAAATGATGAGACTGCTCAGACACAAAAGGTGATGCTTTAAATTCTGGTCTCTACTCATAAAATGAAAACACAACCTTTAAGTGAAGGCCTTGTTTTCTGTTATTATAATTTTGAATGCAAAATTATTTGCAGACATTCATCGCACTCTGTTTTTTTCCTTTTTTTCCTTTTTATATCAGGTTTATATTATTATTTAATGACACTGATGTGAATAAAAAGGCATAGATAATCATACACCAAAATGAAAGAGCAATAAATGCTTGATTTTAAGACTTTAAAAAAAGTGATCAGTTCTTTTGTTGTTTTTATTAAATTGGTAAACTTTATTGTTTTAGAGTTCAGCCTCTTGATTTTTCTCCCTTGAGAGGTCATCTTCTGTCAGCTTATCCCATAAGGGGGTCACCACTTTACTTTTCCAGTCAGTCCTGTTCAATGCATCTTCCTCTCTCGCAACAATAACCTTCATATTCTCCATAATTCTATCCATAAACCTTATCTTGGGTCTTCTTCTTTTTCTCTTGTCTAGTAATGGCCTCTCCAGCATTCTCAGACTTATGCATTCTTTATCTGTCCTCTAAACACACACCATATCAAACTAGATTCTCTCACTTTGTCTACAAACTGACCTATCCGAATGTTCTCCCTAATGTTCACATTCTTGACCTCGTCCAATCTCTTTGCACGTATTGAAAAATGTAGCATCTTCATTTCTTCCACCTCTGACTCCTGCAATTTTGTTTGCGCAACAGTCTCTGGCCAATACATTATTGCTGTGAGGGGACAAGGGTGATTTAAATTTTCCCTTTCAATTCTGTTTATATTTTTCTCTTGAAAACTAGAGGACTAAAATAATTCTTTTTTCATCACCTCTTTAAGAGCGGTGCTCTTGTCCTCCTTGGCTTGCTGTAGGTCAGACTGTGAAAGGTCAAGGTCCGACTTCAGCTGGTCAATAGTCCTTTGTTTTCCGTCATTGTCACTGTGAGCTTCTTCCAGTTGATATTCCAAGTTGTTGATTTTTTCTTCTTTCTCCAAAAACTATCAGATAAGGCAAAGTAAACACAAAATCAAAGTTTGCAAATCAACCATGCCATTGTGAGTAAACAATTACAGTAAATTAAATCTATCTAGAGCATAATTCAAGGGGAGCTAAAAAAAAAAAAAAAGTATATGGTATATCTTATGCATGAGTCTGAAAGTGAAGGCTTTTTAAAGAATACATAGATTGCCTTGATGTTCCTACATTAAATTTTTTCCAATTTAATGTTTAAAATGAGTTTGTAAAGTTCTCAGAGCCTGAAAACAGGACATCAATGTACCATGGAAGAAGCATTTATTGGTATTATCCTTCTTTATTGCTGAAAATTTGTGCAGCAATTAACAGAATTCATTCATTATGTGATAATTTACAGTAAAGTAAATTCAGTAGATATCATAGATCTTGCACTTCCATGCCTTTGGTAAATTAGTGTTGGAGTCTTCGGGGTGGGGGGTCCATAGGAGAATGTCATTGGAGGATGCTGTGGTGATCACCATCCTAGGTAGGTCAGGGTGTCTCACTCAGTCTGGCTTAGTGACGAAGTATTGTTAGTAGGAGGCTCTGTAGCTCAGTGGTAGAGCGTTTGCTGACCGAGAGGCAGCATGTTCGAATCTCGTTGCGTGCACATGCGTTTTTTCCTTAAGCAAGAAAATTTATCCCTATTGCTTCACTCGACCCAGGTGAAAATGGGAACAGCTTTGGCTGGAAAAGTACTCTGCAATAGACTAGCATCCTATTCAGAAAGTGATGGATACATTTTCTGTCACTGTACACTTCATGCTATAGAAACCGAGATAAGCTCCGGCACTATGAGCCAACTAGGCTTGAATGGTCTTTAGTAGGTGGTGTCAGGGAAGGGACCACAGACAACCATTGAAAAGACCTTATTCAGGACCCTTCTGGTTGGAAGCCCCTTGGCAGCCTAACATAGATACACTACCCATGGACTTCTGGCTCTGGGAATGTGACATAATGAGCCTGGGTATGGTTGCAATGGTGGGATTGCAATGAGCAGTGTGAGATGAGCAGAACTGAGCCATCACAAAAATGTCAGAGGGGTAAAAAAACAAAAAAAAAACAAACAAAACAAAACAAAAAAACCCCATAGATATTACTCCTTAGAGCAATATCAATTTTGCCTTACAGAAAAGAAAAACATTTTAGAAAGAAAAACAAATAAGGAAACAAATCTTCATTGTTCAACAAAAAGGAAAAAATTTAAGCATGCTGAAATAGATAACACAAAACTTAAAGTTGTAACTATATTTCTAATGCTCTCACATCTCCCAAAGGAAAGATTTAGTCATTGTGATAAGATCTTTAAAAAAAACAACAACAAACGAACAAAAAAACAAAAAACCATACTTTAAAAAAACAAAAAAACTGAATGACACATACCTCTCTGTCAGCATGGCTATGATCACTCTGGTAAGTAAGTAACTTGTTCTCAAAGTTATGAGCCCTTTCATCATTCTGCAAGGCCTGAAGACAAAATGGTGAGGAAAGATATAAATGACTGGGGAAGACATGCTCATTGTTTAGATTTTATACCTGTCCAACTTCCTCTTGTATTTCTTAAACTAAATGAATGCATCTTGATGTTTTTAAAAGCCACTTGATATTGAGAAACATCATTGGTTGAGATAGCCTTAATAATCAGATGGACAACAATTCACTTGTTACTCATATGATGCTTTTCTTGTTGGCTTACAAGGAAAGTTATCACAGCATCCTAGCTAAGACAAGTTGCTCCAAAAATAGCTTTTATCCAACAACAATAAGACTTCTTTCAAAATCTCAAGACTGAACTAAAAATTATATACTGGTACTGGGTATGTTGTAATGAAATCTGTTGAGTGGATGTAAATGTGACGTGTGCCTGCTTGTCTGTGGGTAAGCAGCTCAGTGTACTATTGGGATGTTTGTATCCTTATGGACACATGCTTGGCATTGTAATAAATAGGTATATATGTGTCTATGTGTGGGTGCAGTTGGTTGCAGTGTTTCTTTCATGTAAGTTTCAATAATTATATTTAAAAGCATTTGTTATATATTGGTATACGTCTGTGTATGAGTTGGTGCGGTAGCAGGGCTGATGAGAAATAACTTTGATAAATGTTGTTCAACACCATACAATTTTCCAATTGTTCTTGCAGTAGCATTGCCAAAGCGGAAATAAAGTTATCTTCTCTTAAGGACAAAAGAAGGAGATGAAAACAAAACCCTTTTTAAAAAACTAGTCCAGCATCATGAAACAGTGGCACCAGTCCAATGATTTTGTCTCTTTTAATTGTTATTGCTTTTCTGGAAAAGTGTAATGAACTAATCTGGGAAGTGATAACTGTAATGAAGCCCTTGATTTGGTTTGAATGGCTCTACCAATTTGACACAAAAGTCATAAAGCACTGTGAAAACAAAAACAACAAACCTTCAAAGGAGCAGATTTTACAAACCGAAGAATATCATTATTAATTCTACATAATGTACTGGTAATTTTCTAACATATAGCATTAAGGAATCTTATCACAAACAGCATACATGCAAGGAGCGAAATCATTGTACGATATTCAGCATTTTGTATCAATGTCATATGTCAGAGTTTTACTGCGATGATGCTTTATGAATTTTCTTATCTTGTACTCACTGTGTATTTGTAGCAACCCCCTTGGGGACAAAAAGAAAGTTGCTATTGCTCATATGTCAGAAGCATGCTCCCCCACCCCCAACCCCCCTTCCCCCCAAGAAGAAGAAACAGCTAACAAACTAACTTAAACAAAAAGAGACGTTAAAAAATGTGCTAAACCTGCACTGTTATAATCTATAATCCTGATTCAATTACATTGTATGTCATCTCTGCAAATCTTCTCTTTCTCTTTATAACTCCCTTTGTGCTTAGTATTCTTTTCTAATTGTTTGTTTGTTTTATTAAAAATAAATTATTTCAAAGCTGTGAAATTAAAAGTTAAAGCACATACCTGATGCTGTGAGTCTTGAACCTGAACTTTCAGGTCTCTGGTGTTGTCTTCCAACTCCCTAATACGAATATGAGCCTTGCTAACCTCATTCTGGGACAAATCAAGTTCTTGGGTCAGTTGGTGTATCATATCCTCGCATTTGCCTAGCTCGTCCTTGCTATCTGAGTAAGCCCTGTCCAGTCCTTCAAGCTCTGAGCGAAGCTGCTCAACATTTTGTTCCTTGTCGATCTCCTGTACAGGTGGGGACATTATGGCATGTGTGAATGACTTTATTTGCCTTCATGAATAGAGAAGGGATTCAGATTTTGGTCATTTGTTAATAATCATTTATTTATCATACCTTCTTGGCTTTCTTCATGAAGTATTTTAATGTGCCAAAATATCAATTTCTTTATATTGTGTATAGTAAATGTAAGACACATTTTCTCTTACAGCAATGTGCAAGACTGAGGCTGCTATTTTCATTTGAAAGAATATTTGTAAAAGACAATGAGAAAAACAAACTCCTTTTAAATGAAAATGGCAAAAGAGGAAGGCACTTCAAAGGTGACTTGTTTCCATTAAATGATAATACCATTTAATTATTCCGTTCAAAAGAGTCTTTTTCATATTATGAGAGGAACTTTTAATTCTTAGGTTTGTCTGCTATGGACAAAAAGCCACCTGTTCAATTTTCCTTTGAAATTCTCTTGATGTCAATGTTAAGATTGCTTTTGAGGAGTTAAAATAAGACCCATAACAACCAAAAAGAACATCCTAAATACATTCATGGATAAAAAACAACTCCAAAACAAACAGAAATGCATCAGATTGCATGGTCAAGTAGGCAAGGCTAAGAAAGAAGAGGAAAACAGAGAAAAGCAGACAGCTACTTACACGGCTTCTGCTTTCAGTGAGCTTGTCTTGTAAAGTGTTGATGGTAGCCTCCAGGTGGCCTATTTGAGTAGTGGCATCACTGTACTTTTGCTTGGTGCTGTTCAAGTTTGATTCCATTTTTTCTAGGTCATGATGAGCTGCCTCTAGCTGACTCTGAGAAATAACCAGCTGCTGTCTCGTCTCTGACAGAACACATTCCTGTTCCTTCAGTTGCTCTCCTTGGCGGCGGATCTTAAATATCAAAAGACAATAGTTAGGTCAACAACAACATATAAGCAGTAGTTTACAGCCAGCTGCAGCAACTATGTTGAATGCATATGACCATGGCTTGCAGAGAGAAAGGGGTTTTGATTTTTTCTTCATGTAACAAAAATGAAGATCAAATATGAGTTGACTCGAGCATGAGTCGAAGAAATTAGGAATTTTAAAAGATTACTGTGAAAAGAGAAAACTAAACTGAGATGGACTGAGAGGGTAAGAAGATAAGCTAAATATTTATCATTTAGGAATATTCAATCACTCTTGAGGTGCAGCTAGGTCTCATTGGACAAAATGGGAAACAAAACACATTCAAAGTTTCAATGGAGCACAAGAAAGACTCTTTAAACAAATAATTTTTCTTTATCAAAACTAGGATTTCAATTCCTGTATTTTTAGAGGTCATGATCAGAATGAGTGAATAAAATGTAGAAATGTGACCAATTATGTATCCATGCAATATACATCCTAAATAATTACATCATTTTAAGAAGGTTCATGCAAACAAATCTCAACAGATACATTCTTATTCTGATCTCAAATGTACTAGATGCAAATTGATATCAGGTGGATAAATGCTTAGGACCTTGGTCTACATTTTCCTAATATTTATGTAGTCACTCATTTCAACCAAAACAATTAAAAACAATTTTTTGAGAAATGAAAAAATACAAAGTGTAAAACTTACGTCCATTGTGCTCTCATCTTGAAGGTTTTTGTACTTGTTGAGATCATCTGTGAGCCCAGCAATGGTGGTTTTCAAATCAGCACATGCTCTGCGGCTCTCTGTCAACTCTGCTCTTGTTTCCTCTAAATCCTCTCTCATAGCCTTGATCTCTTGTTGAAGTCGAACAATCTCAGCATCTGCATTGTTCCTGGTCACTTGGAGATCTGATTTCAACTGTTCAATCGTACGCATGTGATTTTTAGCCTATGAAAGAAGGTAACGATATGGTGTCAAGGAAGAAAAATGGACAAATAAACTTAAAGACAAAAAACTGAGGATTAAAATGATGCTAGAATGAGTCCTTTAGATAACTAGTGTTGTAGTTCTAATAATAAGGTTTTACTCTAAGTGTAGCTTAGTATGGATCTCATTTATAAATGAAGATTAAAAAAACAGACTTTGAATAGTTAGGAGAGGATGTATGTCACATAGCATAATATGGACGGAAACAAAAAAAAAAAGAAAATACATGCTGATAAATAAATATATTGGGTTCTCAAAGTTATCCTGTAAACATTCATGGATTTATAATCTCTTGTAATCAAATCATTCTTTGATTGAAAGTAAGATTATGCATCTGAAAATTATAGCTGGATGTTAACAAAAACAAAAACCTATGGCACTAACAAGGTAAATGAAATGTTTCAGTTTGTTTGTCATCACAACTTCCATGCTACATGCCGTGTTCATTGTAGTACTTGTTAAATACAATTGTCATGCTCTTCTTGATGCATTTTAGCTCTTTTTCTTCCAACAGCTGATATTTCTCTAAGCACATGAATGTGGCCAAAATTTCTGGCAAGTGCAAATGTACCGGTCAAACAAATTAGAAAACAATTTCTGTTTACTACCAATACATCCATATGAAAGTCTGGAAGAGCATGAGTTCTGGTGACAAATTTTCACAAACTGTTAAGTCAAATAACAAGCACGTGCCTTGTAAGACATACTAAATAATCTACTCTGCTCCATTGATTTCACCCCCGAATAAATTCAGCAGCAATCTTGATGAACAATTGGCAGAAAAAGAGTTAGATTGGAATACCATATTTAAGACTGCATTAATGCAATCCCATTTAAAAAGGAATTCTTTGGACTACAAAAATACATTGAGATGCAACAAGTGAGGAGAATGAACATAAGGCATTGACATAACATGACGAATGCCAGTCAAGAATCATTTGCAGATTAAAATACAAATTGCTGCTTGAAGATGAAATCATCGTCAAAAACTGTCTAAATCCACTAACGAGAATTGGGAACCAAGATCTGATATGACTTATTTTCTTTTCTCATTAGTGAAAAACTTCTCCGATTTTTCACAGGTTTAATAATTACTTACTATAAAAAGAAAGAAAAGAAAAGAACATTAAAAATATTGAGAAAAAAAAAAAAAGGTCTTAAACAATGTGAAGACACGATAAAGATTTATTTCCTAAGGAATTCCTGATGTGTAGAGTTAAAACATCAGTCTGGTGATAATGTTTTGAAGTATAAAATGTTCAATGAACATATAAAACAAACCCCCCAAAAAGACAGAAATCTGAAGGCCATAAATTTGAAAGGGGTAAGTTAAAAGCAATGGTAAAAAAAAAAAGTGTTTGCTCTTTATCTTTTAAAGTGTTCTGTTATTGCTGCTGTTGTAGCTCTCAGCTTTGAATAAATGAAATGCAGACAAGCTAAGGGAGAATGTGAAGAGAAGTGAATGAAGCAAAGAATGACATAAAATAAATGTCAATAGCATTTGACTTTAAAATGAAAAAAGTGAGGACACTGTGGAACCATTTGTGCAAGCCCAGAAACCGCGACCCTTTCAATTAAATGAAATACAAATGCACTTTAAAGCAGACAGCTATGTTCTAATAACCTTAAGTGACCAATTTATGTCTTTGCCAATACTGTACAAGTTTGTCAACGTTTATGTCATTGCTGCAGAATTCTACCTGCATATTTTGGAATTCTATCCACAAACAAATTTAAGCCAGCACCAATATTTGACTCTAGCAAGTCTTTTATCTGCACTTTGTAAAATGCACGGGAATGAAATTCAGAAGACAAAGATTTATCCCACTCTTAACATTTGCAGGTGTCTGTAACGTTCATAAAAATATCCTGCAGCAATGCCATGTTCATGGACAGTGATAAGCTCTTGGCAAATAGCATGAATAATAAGTAAATAAGAGAACTATTCCAGCTATGGAAAAAAGGATTGTGAATGGAGGCAACAAAATGACCCTACCCAAATGACAGAGTGATGCCCTAAAAAAACAACAACAACAAGGAGAGAGAAAAAGAGGGAGACGATAAACATTCAAGTTCTCTCTACAAGCATTATCTTACCAAAGTCAAGAGGCAGATGCAACTATAGATAAAAATCTGTTATAATCTTTTCCATAACATTATATAGCTTTTAAAAAAAACAACCACCATAGCCCTAACAGAACATTCACCATTCCAGATCCCCAAAGACGCAGGCAGCTGTCCTATTGACTTTTATTCAAAAATCAGATGAGAAATACAAACAAATACAAGACCCACACTATTAAAACATATCAGTGGTTGCAGCCCTCAAAGCATATCCTGACAAAGGCCCATAGAAGGAGACAGGCAAGGCAATCATCACATTTAAACAGAACGTTATTTATAAAAAATATGGTTTTAAAAATTCCTTAGACAGAAAGTTTAAGGAAGGAAAAGAAAACAAATGGCACAAAAATGCATAGCTGATTGTGATAAAGCATTACAAAACATAAGTGAGAAAAAATGCCATTCACTATGCTGACCAATCCATGCAGATTTTCTGCTGACATTCCATGAGAGAATGGTAAAAGGCAGGTCAAGTTGACTCAAGAAAAGCTTATGAAATATCCAACGCCCTTTATCTTCCATTTAACAATGAAAAATTTGACCTTTTCACATAACTCTTTCATACACTGAGAAACGCTTAATTTTGAGAACAACATTTTTTCATTTAAGAAAAATAAAATAAAATGAAGCCCAGCAAATATGTAAAGCAAAAAAGTCTTTCAATCTTTTACACACATAAAAAAAATCAAAGAAAAAAAAATCTACATCTATTGTACATTTCAGTCACTCAAAATTGTTGAGATATATACATAATTTTCAGTATGATAAACCTTCTAAACTGATGTACTTAAGCCTGTGACCTAATAACCTCTATATCAAAACACTAACACCCATGAAACAGAATAAAAATCCCTGAGCCTGCCCTTTGCCATATATCACCAAACCATAGGGAGTTCAAAACAAAGATTACCTGTAAAAGGAAGAACTCTAGACCAGAGCTATGAAGAAACTGCCATCAAGTGATTATAATGAGATACTTATTCTTAATTATTATATAGAGAACACAGCCATGGCAATTCAAAGTTGCCCCCATTTTGGTGTTAATATCATGTGTGATTAAAGTAATTAGACATCTGTTTGAATGAACCAGTTCTCAATAATTGCCAATTGAATGCCAGACTAGATATTATATCTTTCCATTGTAATTAATTCATATTAAGACATTCTTTAATCAAGCATATTTTGAGTAGATCTATACTTTTTCTTCAATACATAGTCTTGCCCTTTCATCAATCTGACTGAAGTCTGCCTTTCATCTTTACTTGATGAAGCAAATGGAAACTCATACTTATTTTCCTGTATCAAGATCCTGCAGCCTTCTGGGTAATAGAGAGTCGCCTGTATGTTTGCGACTAACCTTCTAAATATCACATTGTTACTTAAGTGGTGTTTTGGTACTTCCTCTTCTTCCTTTTTCTTTGACTATTCACTGCTACTTTTGAGTAATCATGAAATTATGCAATTTATGGCTCAAAAACGTCCATTTATATTACTTTGCATAATATATCACTCATAAAAAAAAAGGAGGCAACAAAACACTGTACACTTACAACAACTTTAGGGGATAATCTAAAACCTTATTCAAATTTGAAAATTAAAAAAGGATGGTGGGAAGGGAACACCAAAATAATAAAATATAGGCTGTATAAAATTCAAACGAAAGCCACAATGCCACCTCCTCACTACTTTCAGCCCTTTGGCTTATAAGCAATGATACGGCTGATGTCCAAAAAGTTATATGTTACAGTGTAATTGGTTCACACTGAAAGACCTTATGTGTATACCCAGAAGCGGCTTACAATCATATTTATGCTTTTACAGTATTAACTGCTAGGTTGATAGGTCTCACTTATGCATAATTGACTGAATGTGTTCTAGGTCTAATAGTTTTTAAGAGGCTTATCCTAGCAAACAACGTAAATAACAGAGCAGATGAATTCTTAACCTTGCCTCAGGAGGTAAGTCATACTTAAAATGAGCCAGATGCTGAAAAACTTTCCTCAATTTCTGGACTTTGTTACACGGTTTAATGATCATTGCAGTTTATTTGTGAAAAAACGTATAAGATTTTGTTTCAAGTCAGTGGGTGTGGCTCCTAAAGGTCCAAGCTTAAAGATAAAGGAAAAAGGCAATACATTTCAACATAAATAGTGACAACATGAATCCTTTTTTAATCACCTGATACAGAAATGTCTTAAAAGACACCAAAATAACACCTTCTTCACTAAGCATATAAAAGAATAAGACTATAATTCATATCGTAGATAAATAAAATTGTCTTTATTCTTTATATGACATCCATTTCACAAGTTGAAACAATTTCTGTCCTCAATGACAGAGCTGTAAGCCTCTTTAAATTACGCTTTAAATATGGAATTTGGTATGAAATTAAGGCATTGATGGAATAATAATTTAAAACATGGGATAACAATATAAATGAAACAGACCGATCAAGTTTAAAGAAAGACATTAATGTCCATCACCTTTCTTGATAATTGATGCACTGTTCAATGCAGGTATTGAATTTCAGCGCAAAATTACTTGTCAAATCTAATGTAGCTTTATGAGATGTGGTTTAATAGAAACATCTATTTGAAATAAATAGTGAATGGCTGAGTGGTCATCACCTAAATGACCATTATAAAACCAAGGCAGATCATAATTTTTTTTCTTATAATAAGACCTCTGAATTGCTGATTAAAACAAGAATTTCACCTAAAATCCCACTTCACCTCCAGTCTCAAAAACATTCCTTCAAACACTGGCAAAAATGAGCCTATAGACTCTAATACATGGAACCTTATGCTGTTGATGGGAATCATCATAACAAATGACTCTGACATGTCCATGATTTGTGAATAATAATTTATCACAATGCTCAGTATCTATCATGTAGATCCCAGCCTCATCCAACAGCCACCTCAACCATCACATCTCATGTATTGTATCTTAGTTTCTACAAATCATGCATTGCTATTGCTCATTAATGGACACTCCTCCCACTCTTACTCTCAAATGCATGGCTGAGATTTGTGATAGACTCTCAGTGTCAAATCTGTTAAAGGATCTCGTCACCTCATTTACTCCCTTAAAGGGATAAGGCTTGAGATGTTTCTTTCCTTTGTGTTCAACTTGTTGACTTGGATATCAACATAGCTAGATGTCATCTAAAAGCAAGATTATCCACCACTGACTATAATTTTGCCTACAAACCCATTCCACCTTAATAGCAATTTTTAGATGTTTCTGCACAGAGGACGCTATGCGAAAAACTGCTGCAGTTATAAGATGAAAATGTTGATCCTATTTGCACTTTGAGACCTTTTATGGCCAGTTAAGATCTTTGCAAGTACTAATTAGAGGGATGCAATATTAAATATGAATCATTCAGAGATTCCAAGATTTTGTGAAAGTCTCATATTTCGAGTCCAAAGTTCTATCCATTTGAGATTCATTGAAATCGTATCCACAAGGAAACATAATTATGAAGCCATGCTTCCTAATTTTCATCTGCCAAAACCTTTGTTTAATTCAAGTAGACAGAGGTCATGAGAAATCAAAATATGCAAATTCATAATATATCAAGAAGAATCCTTTAAACAGGCAGTTTCTCAACAGCTTCTGGTTCTAAAGCTCTAATCCAAATGCTCCTCCTCTCTTCATAAGTGCAATGGAAAAGATTTTTCAAAAAGCAATGAATGAAAAGAATGTTTTCAAATTCAAATATGAAAAAAGTCATGAAAAGCAGTTTTAAAGCTGTAATCCAAATGTTCGTCATGAAATATATGGGAGAGATTTTTAATTTTTTTTAAAGGAAGGAATCGATTAAGTTTTAAAATACAAAGATGAAAGCAAATAAGACAAAGTCATTAAAAATATTAGTTTTAAAGAGAAAAACTTTGCTGCCCCAATATGTGAAGCAAAACAATTCCCAAACTTTTTAAGTTTCATTTGAAAAGCTAAGTATGACGTATCTCATCTCTTTAATGTTTAAGCACCTTTAAAAATTCAAAAGTTTGGTTTATTGGCAAAAACTGTACCAATCAATCTTTGAGTTTCAAGGAAATTTAAAGGAGACAAAACCAAAAATTAATAGATAAAATAATTTTTAAAAGAAAAGGATACCATTATATTCATCCCAGAAGGGAAATGTGTCCTTTGGCTTTTAATAAAATATTCAGCGTCAGCCACAGGAACAGCGTCAGGAAATGGAGGCAATTAGAGTTAATAACCTTACCTAAGGGTTAAATCACAATACCCTTGACAGAAAGAATAACCCATTACCCCTCAGTGCAAGCCCAATGCACTACCTAATGTGCCACTGAAAAGTATCAAGACTATACAAATTCATAATCATAGTGAAGATCTTTAAATTCCAATATGATACAGAGATTTTTGTCTCTTTGGCTGGAAGGAAAAACCCAAAGAAAAAGAGAGTAGTCAAAGCCATGGTGGTGTGAAACAGAAATGAACATATAACACTTGGTTTATTAATGCCAATGAAAAAAAAAAACAACACACAGACATAGAGTCAAATCTTAACTCAGGGGTCAGCCAGGGATATCCCTTTAATCTAAACTTGTTAAAGAAAAACTAAATTGACAAATGGTAATGACATTGATAAGCAAAGAAGCAAAATAACAAAATCTGATTCCATAAAGAAAGGCAACAATGAAAAAACAACAAACAAACAACCTAAATATAACAAAAACCCAACAAAAACAATCAACTGAACACAGAATTGAAAAGAATATAGTCATCAGAGCTGATCAGCTTCAAGACAAAGGACATTTGATGAGGCAACACTGAAACTGAAGCATTTGACATTTATCAACCACCCCTCCCCCACACTGCTCTCAACCAGAATGTTAACTGGACATGAAAAAGAACCTGTGTGAAAGAGGGAAAGTGATTTAAATTATCCACATTAAAGCCATAGAAGACTGACAGACCATTACAAGGAGTGGACTTTGGGGCTAAAAATAAACAATCAGAAATTTGAAAATTCATTACAATAAATCTCTGGGGAAGAAATTTCAGGCAAAGTAAGAAAGCATATCAGATTGGACTCTCTGCGTGAAAAGAAGAGAAAAAGACTATGTTGGTACAATGAAATTCAAAGTGGAAACAGACAGTAAGAGAAAAAACTGGAATATCAAAGTGGATAGAGAGATATGAAGGAAGTTAGTTTCTTGTCCTGTAGGCATTGACAGGTTAATCACGAGTGTATGTAGAATGTGGTGACTTTCCTAAAGTGAAAGTTTAGTGGGTCAATTATGCTGAAGCTGCTCTATGATTCAAAGCCAATGTAAGTGAAATCTTACTCAGTCCCAATTTCAATGTTTGTTTTTAGCTATGACAAATTGTTTTCTAGAGATGAAAATAAGTATAAATGAGCTCACCTCTTGCAGTGCCATTTCTTCATCATGTTGCAGTTGCTGAATTCTCTTCTCGTTTTCTATAATCTACAAGTAACAAACGAGATGAAATGAATGAACTGATTTGCTGGGACTAAATTTCAGAGGGTAAAAAAATTGTTAGCTTTTGAAACATGAATTGTCAGCTTTTGTTTTCCTTACATCTGTAAAAAACAAAAGATTAAAACAATTTTATCAGCCTTTTCGATCTGAAATATACTGCAATGACTTTTTAAAATGACAAACAAACAAAAAGGGACAAAACAAAAAACCATCAGAAGACTCTTTTCTTGTCCTCAATTCATGCTGGGGTGTCAAACTAAATGTCTTCAAAAGTCAAAGGCAAATTTCTATAACCACCAATACTTTATCTAAAGTAAACGAGGGATATCACTTGGATTATCTCCTAGGATATAAACATATTGAAGCATATCGTATAATGAATTCTTCCATTCGAACATAATCCCTGTAAGTCTCTAAACGCCTAAGTCAGAAAATGGTTCATGACATTTTTGTCTTTACTTGACTAGAATAAAGTGTACACCCACCTCCTCTATAAAGAGACTTTTAGAGACTTACATTAAACTTACAGGAAAATATTTATGGAGGAGATAGGATACATAAATAAAGCCAAAAACATCATGACCGAATTTCTGACAAACATGTTTAGAGCATCACATAGGTGATATGGAACCATATGTATTGGAACCAGGGACCTTTCACTCCAAAGTTGATTACCATAATCGCCTGCTCACCAATGCTTCTTTGTCACCCACAATACCTGGCTTATACAGAGTCAATACCCTTTTAAAAAAAAACACAAAAAAACTCAAGCAGGTGAAACAATAATAATACATATGTCAGTAAGCTACTAGTTTCCAGTACAATTTGACATGAAAGACTAGATTACGTATCTATATGAAATTGAGATTCAGGGTGTCAACTGATTTCCCATTGAAACATCTAGTGACACAACCCTCCAAAATTCCTTGAAACAAGGAAAAAACAATAGCTAAGTCTGAAAGGCTTGTTAAAGATTCATGGGCACTTTCAAATTCAGACAGTGAATGATAAAGCAACCATATAAATTCAATCTTTCAAAAATTAATATTATGTAAAATATCAAACTTAACCAAAAATAAAGTTGTGCCCAGCTCTTGGGGAACAGCTATGTATATCAACTGTGCGCTGGACAATTAGACGGGCAAGGGAGACATAGAGAAGGACTGAAACACAAACACAAGTGTGTAATACACAAAGACGCTCAGGTAATAAACCTTGGTCAGTCATTCTATTAGCTTTTGGGTTGTATACTCTGACATCTCACATTTTTTAAAATAATCAGACTTACCTGACTGCTTTTATTTTCAAGATTGTCACAGTTGTCCTTGATCTCATTCTGGAGTTGTTTTATCCTTGAAGCCATTCGCTTCATCTCATTCTCATTGATTTTCAACTATGCAAAGGATAAGAAAAAATAGTCTAATTAAAAATAGTGCTTAAAAAGAAGTCTACGAATTCATTACATCAGCAAGATACATCAGCAGGATACAATAGGATTCAGACATCAGAAAGTCATCTGTAGATTATATTTCTGTGGCCTGTTTGCTTGAAAAAAAGCCAAATAAATCCTTTGAAGGTGATCTCAGGGATATCAGAGAATAAAGAGGAGAAGAAGGGGACAAGGATGAAAGAACGGGGATGTAGTTGGAAAAAAGATAAATATAAGGAAAGGGGTAAACATCTGAGTCACTTAATATGCATGCTTAGCCAGCTGGAAGTGAACATGCTTTCAAGAGAAATCCTAGGAACCCATACTTGGTACCCATACTAAGTATTAACGTAGTCACCTCTTATAACATGCATGAACAGCTGACAGTGAATATGCTTTGTTCCCCCACCCCCACGTC
>JAOWAY010447118.1:0-13305 GCA_028565895.1 Goniobranchus geometricus | reverse complement strand
ATGTTGGGTTTTTTTGTTTGGTTGTTAGGGATTTATTTTGCAGTTTTTGTGGGGGGCGGGTGAGGAAGGGTTTGAAAAATGCAGGGTTTTGTAAGTTGGTTTGTGTCTTTTTCACATTTGGCATTCTTATTGTTTGTGCACTAGAATGAATGTCAAGATATGACCGGAATGGAAATACATTTTTAACAATTTTAGGCATTCAAACATGACCCTATCAAATGTCAATCATATTTAAAGGATTGATTTTGAAGATTTTGTCTCAAACTCTTTGACTCCATGCGTTACCTTTCATTTTTATTTAAGAAATTATTGGATAAAAATTTTTTGTACACTTAGCTGCATGAAAAACTTATACAGGTGAGAAATTGAAATGGAAAGTCAGTCTTGGTACAGGATTTTACTAGGATCCTGTTTTTGTTTTTTGTTGTTTTGTTTCTGCTTTTTTTTTGTTTTGATTTGCACTCATCTTTAAAAGAAATATTAGGAGATCGCCAACTTTTCTTCTCATAAGATATCAGTCTTTTTTTTTCTGAGTGAATTTTCAATTAATCTTCTCTTAAAACCTTAAATTAAGAGTCTTTAACAAGCATTTGACTACACATTTGCTTCTAATATTGTTGAGCAAACAGTCAGAAGGCCTTCATGTAAGACATCAAATGGAGAGTCCTTATCAAACATTTAACTACCGGTACACATTTGCTTCTAATATTGTTGAGCAAACAGTCAGAAGGTCTTCATGTAAGACATCAAATGGAGGGTCCTTAACAAGCATTAAATTAATAAGGCTTTTACCATCATTGCGTAAACTTGTCAATAAGTCTTCTCCTATAGCATCAAGTAAATAGTCTGATATTTTCTGTATTACTCATAAATATTATTGCCTAATTATAGCCATTGTGATAAATAATATCTCTACGCAAAAAAAAACTAACCCAACTATCACGCTTTTTGTTCTCATTCCTGGTGAATGACTCTCCTGTACTTGAAATCATATTAGTCAGATGGAATCAGTTTTACAGGTCTACTGCTAGTTGTGCTGACTATATTTGTTATGGTCTTTCATTATCCTTATTATATAAACACGTTTCTCATGTAAAACTCTTCCTTAATACTATATCAATAAGTTTGATTACTTGCCATCAGACAGCCCATAGAGCCCTATATAAGGCTCCTGATTTTCCATTTTCATTATGATGTCAATAACCATTATACTACTTTTGTCAATGACTTCTTTAAGTGCCTTTATGTCCTTGTAGTGCATCTGTGTTTGTATGTGGGTCAAAATAATGTGCTCTTTGAAACATAAAGTAGGCGTACGTTTCTTATTCTTTGTTATCATCTCATAATCTGAGATTTGTCCTGATCTTATACCCACTGCCTGCTTTTACATTAATTCTTGGAATAAGAGATAAAACTTTTGTTGTTTGTTTCATGTATCATACCGTAGGGTCTTTTTTGGTGACACATACTTAAATCAATACAATACAATGTGCATGACTTCATTAATGATTCTGAAGACACAGTATATGGACTATTTCAAATCATGGAATCAGTGGCCACTTCAACTTAGAACTCTCATTTTTCACATTTTACTATAAGAAGTTTGTTACTCACTGACCTAGTCAAAGGATCAAGATCAAAACTGGGTCTTGCTTGCTTGAATGAAAATTTAATTATTCAGAAATTTTTGCTCCCACTTTTTTTAAAATTATTGGTAGGATTTCAGTGTCTATCCCCATCAGACAGACAGATCGTCAACTTGAAGGTCTGAAGTGCAATTTGCCCATGTAAAAGGAGCCTCGCCATGGTGAAAATGTTTAAAAGATCAGTCTGAAAAAAAAATTAATTCCTACCATTTCTCAATTTATTTACTTTCTCTTTTCACAATTCTCCAAACCTAAAGCGAAATTGCTTTGGGAATGGCATCCAACATGAAATTCTTGTCCAGAGCCTGCCCTCAACTTTCAGAAGGGATACCCTCTCTTTGATACCCCTAACAGGGTTGAGCTAAAGTAAAAATGTTCACCATTTACATTCATTCTCATTTCTCGATGTTGCTTAAGGAACTTTATGTTAGATCCCTTAGATTGAGATGAAGGATGGTGGCTTGAAATGATGGCACACTGATTGTGTCAGCAAATGCATGGAAAAAATCTTGAGGGAAATTTTTCACTGAACCCATTCAGCTGCATAGTGAGTCCCCACTGGCTTAAGAGAAACCAGCCACAATCAATCATCTCTAGTATCACTCCTTCTATTTGATGACAATTAAACCAGGGACTAGTAACATCTATTTTGAATATGGCCTTGAAGTTGATTATACTTATCTCTTTTTATGATGTGCCATTTAAAATGGGCGCTGATTGGATGGAAGTTAATATTAGTGATCGGCAATGTCTGATTTACATTATCTATGGTTTGTTTTCATTCAGCTTTTTCTTTTCTTTTTGTTTGATCAAAGTTTGGTATTCACTATTTGTCTCTTCTTTTAGCTCTAATGCAAACAAGAGATATAGGTGACAAGTTAAAACTCTCACAGCTCATATACAAGACGAGGATTTTCTGTTGACTATCCATATATTGAGTATAATCGAGTGAGATGGGCAAAGTTAAGTGTTTGTGATTGAATTTGCTGAAAAAGAAATGTGACTTATATTTTTCATATTCCCTGGCCTTCTGACATTTAAAAAATTATATTATTTTTCACCTGTTTTTGATGATGTAAATTGAGTTGACTTCTTGTTCAGTATGGAGGGTTTGTTTTATCATAAAATTCATTAGTAAAACTACTTAAAGAAAGTGAAACTCAAGAGATTGTTGAAGTGGAAATGAGATGACCAGATTGAAATGAGTCATATCCGACATCCCATTATTTGATCTTTTTGTATATATGTCAAGAGTAACTTATTCTGGTAAGGCCTGTGACAAGCTTAAATATTTTGGACCAGCTGAGAGGGTGCTGTAGAAAGCCAATGAAAAATGCCAATATGAGAGAAAAAAGTGGGAATGGGAAAGGGTTGACCCAGATGTGATGGAAATTGCTACAGCCTTTTTAAAGGATATTTCATACAATTAAAATACTTAATCAAACTTTGTAATTGGGAGGGGCTAAGTTCTTTTCTGTTCTTCTTTTAACACCCTGAACTAGTCTCCTCTTTGACAAATCACATGATGTCTTTGTCAACTAGTGCTATGCTCTGTAATCTGGGATTAGAAAAACTATTGTATTCTTAGTGATTGGCCAAAGACAATGAGGCAATCTCATGCCAGTTTCAAGGTTTGATGAGAAGTTGTTTGGAGTTATTGTCATTGTATCTTTTGTGTTGTTACCATTAATATATGGGGAATGGTTGGTTGTATTTCATTTGCTGATGGAATTGTTGTTTGTTTGTTAGACTTGTTCCTCCCTCAATTTCTCTAAAACTTGAATGGTTTGACCCAAATGTTGACTAATTGTTTTCCATGAAAAGTTTTTTAAAATCAAAAGTCAGTCGTAAAGCTTAGACTTCGCCATGTTTTGTTGTTTTTTTCTTCTTATATTGTGATTTGAAGAAAACTGCAACTTTGTATGATTAAGCTTTTATTTATGGGGAAAAAAACAACCAACTCTTTACACCTAGCTTTCCAAACATAGTGAATTTTTATTTAGAAATTCAAGGGCTTGAACTCGGGCTTTTTAGACCTTTAGATCTAGATTGAAAGTAATAGTAACGTTTGTGGATTTCATTTTTGAGGGATACTTTGGCAGTATATAGGTGTATGAACAGAGATCTCTATACTGATGCAATTGTGTGTTTGGTATGTTTTTTTAGAGGTCTTTATCTTCACCCCTTTTCACTTATTTTTGAAAAGACACAGCTTAACACCAGCAAATATGTGTCCGGGTTGCCTTAATATTAAGTTGCATGGTTACATTGCTTTTTGTTATTCCAGCAGGCTGATTGAAATCATGTAATTTTATGACATCCACCACCCATCCAGAGAGTTGAAGCTGAAGAAATCATAAATATTTTTTGTACTTGAATATTTAAGCACAATTTATATCCTCCTCTTCTGAAAAAGACACATATCTCAAATCTCATATTCGTAAATACTGTTAGAATAGTAAGCCATGATCACTTATTTCTTGCCAGTATCATTTGTAAACTTCCTAATTACCAAAGTCAATGAATCATTGCTGATGAAAAAAAATATTCAGGTTGAGAAAACTGAAATATTGAACACAAATCTAGGAATAATAAAAATTTTAATCATTCAGACAGAATTATTTGTTAAAGTTTTCACCAATAAGATTCTTATCAGTTTGCTTGAAGAAATGTCATATTTTGTCATGCCTTTTGTCTTTGTTTGTTAATGCTGGGTTGTGGGTTTTTTTAAATCGTTATGCTTGTAAGCTTTTTTTTTTTTTTTAGGGGGGAGGGAGGTTCTTATTACATCTAGAAAACATTCCACCCTTGAGGACTGATTAAATTCAATTCTGGTTGTGAAGTTCAGTCAACTATTTATGCATATATGGCAGAAGATAAACATATGGATGCACTTTGGATTTGACTTTGCTATATAATATACTTTGACAGAGAATTTCTATTGGTTGATTGAATATCTGTGATCATTTGATATGACGAGAAACATGGCCTCTTTTTTTTATGGATTTTATTATCTTGGGATTTTTTGTGTGTTTGTTTTTGTTTTTTTTTCAATTTTGGGTTGTTTAGTTGTTTTTTTCCCTTGGGGACGGTGCTATTCATAGAGAAGTGTTTTGTTTTTTTGTTTCTCCTTTTGTTTTCACCTTAGATCTTTTGACAAATTTTAATAAATTGATCAGTATAATATGATGACAGTATTTTCCTTTCTCCTTGGAAGCAACAGTGAAGTTTTTAGCCCTTCAGATTGTTTGTTATGAAGTTTTGTAAGCTATAGACATTTTTAAAAAATAGGTTTTAAAATGAAGACGTTTTGGTTGAGAATCAAAATGTGAGCATAATTAAACACAACATATTTAGGTGGACTGCAAGCATATGAATTTCTCGAAAAGTAAGAATGCTGTTAAATAGTAAAATGCAGAACAAAAAAACATACATTGTATTCTATTTAATGCCTGTATCGACAAAAATAAAAAGTTTTAACATTTTCTCCATTTCGTTCTTATTATATCCTCAGTATTTTCAATTGGCTACTCTCATGCATATATTATGAGCAGGGCACTAGCAAGATTTCAATCCTCTAAATCAGTATGGAGAACCCTACAACATATAAATTGTGCCATATCACAATCATGGCAATTTTTTCATAAAACCTTTTTTCTTGTGTCAAAAGTCTTTCTTTTCATGCATTTGAAATTTGTTCTTGATCTTGGAATTATTTCTTGTCCAGTTTTTCTGATGTTTTCATCATGGACCTAGATGAAGATAAGTTATGCATCACGCTGAATTGGGAATACATGTATATATAGTGAACACTTGACGTTACAACCCTTCCTGAAACAGGAAGAAAAGCCTGAAAATGAATGGTTTACAATGCAATGGATGATGAATGACTAGTACAGACAATAGGCCTAATGGGATCCTGTAGGCATCTCAGCTTAAACTAATAAGAATAGCAGGAATTTATTAAATTGATCTGGTAATATTAAGTTTCTGGATTACAGGAAAAGATATTTTTATGAATTATTTTAAAATCCAATACATTTAGGCACTATTTTGATCCAGAAAATGATGAAATACAAAATCAGAGCAGGTAATGTAAAACCTTTCTAACTTTGGTAGTCTTAGTGCTGAGGATTAATAAGTACCTGCGTTATATGCTTTATATTAAATGGGAGAATGGAAGCAGAGATCTTTGCCTAAGTTTGAGATCTAAGAATGATTATTTGGTGAAAAGTTCCATTTTGTCTTCTGTCTAAGTTATGCACATGTATATGTTTGGTGAAACATGTTTTGTAGCCTCTGATGGCTTAATGACTTTCTTTCTGCAAGAGCCAATTTTGGACATGTTACACTGCTGCAATAAGAGGCTTGTTCACACTGACAATGTCTGAGCCTTGTTGAATGCTTATTCAGGGTCATACGAAAATGAAGATTCCCTCTGAAATGTTTGGGTTTGAGTTGATAGATAAGGAAATTTGTCTTTCCAAGACGATGATTTTCTGCTTTTAAAAATGTTTTATTATTTGTTTTTGAAATAATTTATGTCATAGATAGGGTAGGGTGTCCTGATTTTCGTTATTGAATGCTGATTTCTCTCAGCAACTATTTTTTTGCATGACAGTTTTTCTCTTTCCTCATTTTTTGAATGGGAATGGCAGGTCTCTGAGTGAGTAATAAAAGCACTAAAAATAAAAGCCTGATTAGGAATCTTCTGTGTGATCACAATACTGAAAGAAACGCCTTTGTTGATGCCGTAATATCGATTGATCTGGATTATCATGAATTTTTAAGGAAACATCAAAAATTGAAAGATGTCTTTAACATATAATCTTTATTCTTATAACACTTATGCATGAGTAAGATCGATTTATGTATTTTCTAAAATAAATCTCAGTTAGTTCAGACATGTATGTTTTGCAATCTAAAGACCGTTTTAGTCATTAGTATTGTTTTTGAGATTTAACTTTTTTTTTTTGCGTATTCTTCTAAAGTCCTAAAAATCAAGCCAAGCAGAAAGAATTTTGTACCAGCAATTTGCATTATTCTAGAAAGAGGCTGTGCTGCTGAAGTCTGGCATAATTGGACTGAGTTTTTCTTATTGTAGAAAGAGTTCTTCAATGTTAACAAGAAATCTGTGATCATGTCTTTTTTGAAGAAACTGTAAGTTCATTTCATTTTTCAAATTTGCTCCTAATTGTCAAATTTTCCCATTTTGCTTTGTTCAAAGTGTTTTGATCTCAGATGATTTTCCACTATCCTTAAGCTAATGAAACTTCATGAGCAGAGCATCTATCGACACCTTTTTATACAGCTACTTGTCTTTTTGGCAATCCATTTTGTTTTTCTGGAATTGTTTTGTTTTGTTTTTTTGGTTTTACATATTTTTCTGCTTTCCTTTCCATGTCTTTTTGCTAAGTTGGTCGATCATCCTAAGTAAATGAATTTACTTACAGTATCAGGTTGTGAATTTGCCTGTTTAATTTCACTATATAATTTTGTGGTGCTTTGATTTTGTAAAATGATATGGGAATGATTTTATTAGAAAATTGTCTTTATTCAAATAACATTCTTTACAGTCTTACACTCACAGTACTAATCTCTTTTGCCTGATTTTGGAAGATGAATAGCACAAAAGGCCAGTTTGGGTCAAGTTTTGCGTGTTTGTGGCTGTTCCTTGTTTCTCTATTTCCAAAAAGACACCTCCTGCATTCCCTTGTGTTCTATGTTACACTGATTCAAATTGTGGCCTTTTTTCCGCTACAGTTTGGCTTAGAGTAACTGTGTTATCTGCTGACTTGTATTGTGGAATATTGTAACTTTTAAAAACCCAAATAAGAATCACACATTGTTAAGAACATGTTCCAGCTGTTCTCAGAGATTTTATATTTTCAACATATTTCACGCTGGTAGTTTCCCCTTATCGTGGGTTGATTCTCATGCAATGTTAGTTTCCATGTATTATTGATTAATTCTCAGGCACTAATGGCGAACTGAAATATCCTCTTAATAGGTATACCAGTATGAAATTGCTGGACCCATCTCTTTCAGTTTGAACAATGCCATTTGTACAGTTAAACATTCTCTTGACATCATATCATATAGCCAAGGTCTATCTAAAATACACATTCAAGAGCATGACAATCACCCTTAAGATTTCCATATAAAAAAGTGGTGTGCAATTTGTCATGAAGTAATATGGATTGCCACAAATTGAACCCTGAAATTGTTCCACTTATGTTGTTGAATCTGTCCACCCATGGTATGTTGGTGCAATAGGTCCACTCAAAGTATGTGTATGCATTTGATGCCCTCGAAAAACAAAGAAATCCACATTCCACGAGAAAAAACGTTGCAAGAATAACTTCTTTATGTTAAATGTGCAAAATTTGAACTTGTCAATAATTTATCTTGACTTGCTGAAAACTGATTTAAATTTGAATTTATAAAATGTACTTGCTTAATACAATATAAATCAGATGCTGCTTTGAAAGGTTTTACATCAGGTGAAACAAAATATTTCCCTTTTTGCATTACATGTTAACGAACCTTGTGAAAACAGCAACTTAAATTCTTATGATCTGTTGCATGTTTATTATTTATTTTAAATGCTTCTTTTCGTTTGGCAATTTTCCTCATCCCCTTTTGCTGGTTCTCCTCCCTCTTTTTCCTTTTAACTAGCCTTTGGTGTTATTTTGTCCATTTCTGCTAGGATGACCTTATAGAGTTGAAAAGAGCCCCCAAAGCTCAAAGACACAAACCACAGCCAAGTCCCCCACTTTGGTAAATCCTAATGTGCCTGTACTTTAGGAAAATTGCCATTGAAATGTCTTGATATGGTCTTGCAATAAGGCATATCTTATTAAGGTATCCCATTCTCTTGTATATGTTTTACAGGTGTCTGGAAGATGCCTTAAAATCTTATAAGTGACATCATAAACAACATATGTTGTAATTGATAAACTCCTTTGTTTTCAAGTGAATTAGGATGTTATTTGGGTACAGTGTTCAATAGCAAGTATCTGCATTACAAACATTGAGAATGTTATGTATCCTTTTACTTTTGTATATTTTTGTGTGCATTTCATTTTATATACAGTATTCATTTTCATTTAATTTTGTATCTTTTTTGTTTTTTTGGGGTTTTTTTACTATGCTACTTTTACTTTTAGAGCAATCCTTTGTTACCTGCTTGTCCCCCTTATCATCATAAGCCGGAATTTTTGTTTTCTTTTCCATATAATATTTATATAAAACTTTACATCTCATTCTATTATTTCATAGCCACACATATCAGAAGCCACCTGTAATTGTGATATCCTATTGTTATTGATATTTTATACCCTGTGTGACTTTAAAGAAAAGCAAAACAAAATCTTATACGTTTTGCAAAATTTTGGTACAGTGTCCCGATCAAATTCTTTAAAATAGAAGAAATTTGCTGATTTAATCATAGAATAGGTAATGGAACTTTCAATGTTTAAATTCTAGTGAAGTTTATATATTATTCATCAAGGTATTGTAACCCTTTAGGAAGTCAGAGTGCATCAGATAAGAAGATGGATTCAGAGGGAGTTCCTTTTTTGTTTTTGGTTTATACAAAATTTAGGTTTTCACACTCAGCATGACTCAATTCACCTTCATTAGCAATTGTTGATTTGAAGACAAGAAACAAATGGCAGATATAAATGTCACTTGTCCCTTGTTAAAGATCCATATGGGTTTTGGGGGCTATTACATGTTATAAATTTGCCTGTAGCCTACCTGTCTTTTTCTATAATTATGTTATACATTTAACATTTTTACTTTAAACTAGCTCTAGTACAATTCAATTAGCTCTAGTACAATTCAATTAGCTCTAGTACATGTATTTTATCATCTTTCAGTAATCACATAGTTATATGTGCTATTCAAGGGAACATAGAAACAAAATGCCTCTCTGACACTAAACAACATTGCCCATTTGAGAACCCCACCTGCTTTCGGTAACCCTTGGGCCTGATTAAATTAAAGAGCAAACTGAATCACTTTTGCCAAGGTTGGATATTTGACCGATGGCTGAAACAATGGGTGTCAGCTCTGACAGGGCAAGCTGTGGACAGAACCATATCCAGGCCAGTTAAGCATAATGTGTGGAAGATGGTTGACAGGCACAATCAGGCTGATATTTTTGCCTCTTCACATTGGTCACACTGATATCCGTGCATTTCTTAACAAGTTGACCTACATCAGAATCCAATAGGTCATCATTGTGGTGGCCTTTAAGATACCTGATGCACTTACTCTGGGATTATCCACTGCTTGGTGAAAAGATCTTTTCTATCAAAGACCACACTGCCCAACTCTGGGTGGGAAGAGCTCTTTCTTTATGCCATCAGTATTTCAGAGGTAATTAAAGAGGACATAGAAGAATGAATTCTTGTGCTTTTCTGATGATGTCAAAAAGCCTTGGATTGTTGTTTTTCAAAGCTTCAGTCACACGTTTTTTACTTATGAGGCATGCAACATTAACCTCTAGAAGTAGTAGAGGTGTAATAAATTCAAAATAGAACACACTCTTAAAAAACAAAAAAATCCAACTCTCAACATTGTACTAATATACATATATATCATATGATTTTATTCACATCTTACAAATATAATTATCAGGTTGGAGGCATCTGATTTAAAAACACCTCTTGCACTCAGATTATTGGCAATGACTTATTAAGTAGATTTTACTTCTCCCACCGACAAACAAAACAAAACAAAAAACATCAAACTTCATCAATCACAGAAAAGTACACGAATGTACATGGAGCCACGTCCACAAGCATTTTACAACTGATACTTTGCCATCAGCATAACTAAAAAGCATGATATGCTCATTTGGATTTGAAGATTTCATTGATTTCCATCCATGAACCTTTGTCATTTGCAAAAGAACATGGCAAAATTTGTGACATAAAAACATGTGTGTTTTGCTTTTTTGATCAACTGAATACAAGACGGAAGTGATATTTTTCCTGCTTGTTGCCTATAAGAAGTATATAAATTACATATATAAACATTTTTATCCTGTTTCTACCACTTTGAAATCTTGACATATCAATCAATATTATGTAGAAAATTAAATTATTATAACTTTTATATTTGCTGATTATAGGAATAAACAATAAACCTGTTAGAGCTTTCAATGCTTTGGTCCTACTTTTTGGTGGTAGTTTTTGCATTTTGTTTTTTGTGCGAATATGTCTGTCAGCACTGAAAGTATTTTCATCTGACATACGACATAGTCAGGGTGAAGAAAAGGCTTCCTGCAAGCACTCCCGATGCATGCTGTAAAAGGCAGCTAAGAGTTGAGTGGGAGCTTCCTCTCTAATTGACCATCTTCTATCAGCCTCTCTTAGTAGAGGCACTATTAGTAGATTATGAAAAGGTGGATATAGCAATGATATTGATAGTGATATGATTAAACAGGCGCCAAAGCCCAGAAAACCGTTGAAAATAATGAAGAAAAAAAAAGGTGAAAAATGTGAAACTTCAAAATTCACAGCATTTTAGAAAACTTCTCCAGGATTCTACCACAACTCCTCAATTTCGTAATTTTGCATTCCTGATTTCGATTTTCTCTGTCCTCAACCGAAAAATCTGAATGTTCTGGTGTAGGAGCCTAGAAAACGTTAAAAGTAACCAAAAAGTAAAGGCATACGATTTCAGGATCCTACCAAAACCCCTCTATTTTATAGATTTTGATGTCTTGATTTCAATTTTTTATGTTCCCAACCACAAAATCTGAACTTTCTGGTGCTGGAGCCTACAGAACTTTAAAAACATAAGATTGTAAATTTCATCGAAGTATAGGTTTGCCCCATTCCACTGCTCTTCAGGATCCTACCAAACCCTCTGAATTTTATATAAAAATTTTTATGTCCTGGTTAAAAAACTTTATATTCTCAACCACAAAATCTGAATATTCTGGCGCTGGAGACAGAAAATGTTGATAATAGAGAAGGAACAGGTAAAAGTGTACAATTACTAACTTTATCCCTTTTTCTCTCTCTTTCTCTTCTCCTCTACCTCCCTCACATACATATATACACACATACTCATTCACTCTCTTTCTCTGTCTCTCACTCTCTTTCTTTCTATCTCTCTCCCTCTTTTACTTTTTATCTCCTTCTCTCGCTCTTTCCTCCCACTGTCTCTCTTTCTCCCTCCTCTCCCTCCTTTTCTTTTTTCCCCCTCGCTCTCTATCTCTCTCTTTTCCCTTCTCTTCCTCTCCTTTTCTTTCACCCCCCGCTTTCTCTTTCTCTTTCTCTCTCCATTTTTCTCTCATTCTCTTTATCTCTCTCTCTCTCTTTCTCTCATCGTCCTACTCTCTCTGTCTCTTTCTGTCTCTGTCTCTGTCCCTCTTTCTCTCACCGCTCCTCTCTATCTGTCTCTGTCTGTCTTTCTGACTGTCTGTCTGTCTCTGTCTGTCTGTCTGTCTGTCTGTCTGTCTCTCTCTCTCTCTCTCTCTCTCTCTCTCTCTCTCTCTCTCTCTCTCTCTCTCTCTCTCTCTTGTCTTTCATGTTAGACTCAATTAAAAATGCAAAGACTCAAAATCAAAGATCTTATCTCAGAGGATTCATCTAAGAAGAATCATTCTAAAGATTGAATGCATGAAAAAGCACTTATAATGAAAATATTCATTTAAAGTATTAAGTAGCCCACAAGCTAGCACTGAGTTGAAAGGCTAGAGATCTAATTCTTGAAACAAAGGCTACAAATTGTAAGAAAACTATTACACAGTGCATTTAGGGCTAAACTATGAAGCAAGGACTACTGAGTCTAGACAGCTTTCAGCAAAAGTTATAGAGGGCCAATACGATGAACGTCCGTGTTGGTACGACAAAAAAAAGTGGCCGACATCGAATGGATCGGGAACACGTTTTGTGACGACACGCTACGGGGATTGTACTTCTGTATGATACTTATTCTGTGGTAGTGACTGCCTGTATCTGCCCCAAGTATTACATGTTCTCTAAAATTTATGCCAGGTCCATTTGTTTACATTTTGTAAAATCATCTCTGTGTTGGCATGAATAAAAAACAAAAATTACATATATGTCATTACTAAACATCCTTTCAAACCTTTGTTTAAAATGACAACAAATGACTTGTAGTAACGTCAAAGATTATTTAAATGCCATTAACAAGAGGATCACTAACAAGAAGTTAAATGAAAATAAAACAGAAGTCATCGCGTTCGATAAGAAAAGTAATCAAAAATGTTCCTTCTTTCAGAGGTCAGTTTTGAAATAGCTGTCATTAAACTGTTACTTGGGTCTATAAAGAAGTCTGAGAGTTTGTTCACACAGCCAATTATACTTGGAAAAATCATGTGAAATAATTTATTTATTCAAGTTTTTTACATCCAAGGATGCAAACAGAGGTTTTTCTGTCCATTTAACTTTTTGTCACAAGAACTTACAGAGGTTTAAAGCTGGTGCCGCTCATTGAATTCATCCTTTCTGACCATCACCACAGCCATTACATAATATAATAGCGGATTTTTCAGTCCGCTTAACTTTTTGTTACAAGTACTCACAGGAGCCAAAAGCCGGTGCCACTCGTTGAATTTATCCTTTCTGACCATCACCATAGCCTATATAGTTTTATATATATATATATATATCTT
>JAOWAY010447007.1:0-13306 GCA_028565895.1 Goniobranchus geometricus | reverse complement strand
TGTTGTTGTTTGTTTGTTTGGTTTTTTTGGGGGGGGAGGGGGGAGGCTTTTGATTAGGGTTTCTGTGCTCATTGTATCTGGTGCCTGAGACAGATCTAGAGAATGGAGGGCAAGTCCCATTGATCAGACTCGGAGCTCTATTATTATAGCACAAATTCTGCTTTCAAGCCATTGCTCACACTTAAGTGGTTCTTTCATTATTTAGAATGTCATTTCCACTTTTGAGCAAGGTTAGGAGAAGGCTGGAATCTACTCACTCTTGGAAATTTATCCAAAGTTTTGGGTCAAGTCTTTTCTTCAATGGCTGCTCTAACTCCAAACAGTAGATTGTTCTGGTTGAACCAAAAGCATAAGGTGTCATCCAGAAAATGTCAAGATAAAGCATTATTCTGTGGAAGTCAGACCAGCAATATCATGGCATTTTGTAAAATCTGAGTTAATGTTATTTTCAAACTGTCAATAATTCTCAGTCTTATCACTTCACCCTCACCAAAGTAGGACAGAAACAGACAATGAAGCATTAACCCCAACATGAACACTAACAGACATTTTAATGGAAAAGATTTGACAAACATATCTTACATCAGCATGGAAGCAGCTAATCGGGGACCATTGTGCGTAGCATGGAAAGGAAGCACACTACTCACTACTCAATCAGCTAACTTACCACTACAGTTTGATCCAGACAATTATAAATCGTTGACGCATCTGTCTCTCTTCCCTTTCAGCTATAAGTTCCTACAGTGTAGTGCTCTTAGTTCACAACACAAGCCCAGCAACAGGCACTTAAGTACGATGTCAAGATGACGTATGAATTAATAAAGAAGATAACTAATTTAAAAAAATAAAGCAATTTTACTTTTGGTTTCTTTTGAAGGAAGACCGAGAGGAAACTTAGCGTCAAGCCACAGAGCAGAAAAGAGTAGAGTAGAATAGATCTAATCTGTTCATTTTTATCACAAAATATTGTGGGCTTTTTATTTGTTTTGATAGGAAAAATATCATTTGACTTTTTACTGCTGTGACGTATTTTACGGTAACATTAGGCTTGGATGAGTGGATAAAATCTCACTAAATCCATGTTGGCTATCTTGTTAGTCTTGCACTTGACAAAGCATGTTTGTATTGATATCCATAAGGAAAAATGGGAATAAAGATTGATTGCACAATCCAATAGGTCTCGTCGTTTCTAATTCAGCTACTTCAAATTCCATGGCAATCTGATATGGTTCAGAACTTTAAAAATCCTTTTTGTTTTCCTTTTATCTTCTAATTATTTTTTTTTATTCTTCCAGGGCATGGAACGTCCAAGATCAAAGTCAAATACGCCTGTCAGAGGGTCACCACCTCGGTCGTCTCCTGCTAGAACTAGTCCAGCCAAAGACTCAAACCCTTCCAAATCTTCCAGCCAGAAGACTGATGGATGGGGTGATGCTGGTGGAGCATGGGATGAATGGAGTGACTTTGGCGGTAAGAACCTCTTTGAGCAGTCCATTTTGAGCAAACGTTTTATCTCCCAATCTGCTCAATACCACTTGCTGCCCATACTCTCATCTAATCTGCTCAAATGCTGCTCAACACAATGTGCCTCTTTTAGAGTACAATTCTCTTCTCATAGTGGCCTCCCTTGCCCCTTCAACAAAAGTAGAAACCTATGATGATAGGAAGAAACTGGCTGAATTGCTACAAGTGTTTAGATCATAAAACAGAGCTAGAATGTAAACATTTATTCTTGCACTGCCTGTGCTGTCAAGGATGGCCTCTGAAAGATAGAATTATGATTAAGGCATCTTTGATTTCATGCAAAATTTAATATCAGAAGATGTTTCATCTGTTACTGATTCTGATTCATCAATCAAGAAAGATCCATCACTCGCTGATGATCTCGTCATTGTCAAGCCGCATCTTCTGATAAGAAGTGGAATGGGTCCTGATATAATCGCAGCTTGATTTTCGAGTTAGGTTGAAAGGGGCTCGGTGCTCCTGCACAGCAGTATTACAGAGTACCAAACCCTCCCCAACCGCCCAAAATACCAACAAGGATTCAGATTCTGATGTTGACTCCTACCAAGAAGTATGATGAAGAGGATAATAGATGTAGTTTAGATCTATAACCAATCTAGACCTAGAAAACCTCATATTTACCAGGTAACTTATATAGAAAAGCCAAACCATTATTTGAATAGATAGATCTATCCTACCATGGCACCACTATGAATATAAATAACGGGACTTGAAGCACAGTCAGTCAAGCATCTTCTTCAAATTATTCAATGGGGATTTTGGTTGCATCCTCTTACATTAACTTCAGTGGCTATGCCTGAATACAAATTATTATGATAAATAATAACTGAATTAGAGGCAGTAATGGCCTTCATGTATCGTTTTGTTTGGTTGGGTTTTTTTTAATACGTAACCCTAACATGTATGTGTATTATGTTTGCATGTATGTATTTATGTATGTATTTTTCAAGATGGATTCTTTATATTCCTGGCAGATTCTGCTGGTGGAGAATCACAGGCAGACAGATTGAAACGAGAAAAAGCTGAGAAGAGACAACAGAGGCAAAGAGAATTACAGGAGAAGAGAGAAGCTCGGAAAGCAGGTGGCAGTGGTGCGATGAAGCTCGGGGCAAAGAAAATTGGAGATTTCTCATGACCTAGGTTTTTCAACTGTGATAATGTAGGACTGCCTGGATTTATACACATGTAGGCCTTTTGTGACCTTGTGAATCAAATGCAAACTTACTCTGTTGATATGTTTCCTTTTTCCTTGTTTTTGTTTGTTTGTCTTATGTGTGTGTGTGTGGGTTTTTTTTTCAAACCCCTCAGACCTTATGTTGTGGGTTCTGAGGTCCTCAACTTAGACTTAGAAGATGAAAATTGGGCTCAATGCCCTATCTTCCCATGTAGGCTGGAAAAGGCAATGACGGGCTTTCTCTCTCATCTGTCCTCTACCTTAAGTGGTGCAAACTCATACTGAGTGAGACGTGCAAGGTCTTCAGAGAAGAAGATCCCCCTCAGCTGGGTGTTTCAGCCTTTAACTTCTGACACCCTCAGGAGATGAGACCACACTGAGTCCTTTTTTCTTCTTTTTTTTTTAAGTACCTCCGGGAAGGCTGGAACCCACAAGCTTCATGTCAATCATGCATTAAATCTTGACTTGGCAACGCACCAACCAAACCAAAAATTTCCCCAAAACTGGTGCACTTTACACTCCTCTTAATATATTATATATTCCTTTTCTTGATGAAGATGCCTGGTCTGTTTATAGTTTTGAAAGTCAAACCTGGTCTCTTTTGATTCCCTAGAAGGGTATGTGCGTGTTGGGTGGGGGAGGTCAAATGTCATCTCTTGTTTTTGAGCATTGTATTACTGAAAAACACTATTTGGGGGTCCTGCTTTCTTAATGGACTGAAAAACTTTGCATACTAAAAAGGGTGGCAGAATAACTGGTCTGATAACCATTACATATTGTTTCAAGTTTTTCTATTTTTGAGAACCTTTCAAAGGTCATAGGATGAGATGAAGGCTTTTTCTAGTAATTGGTATCAGGAGCAAGTGTCTAAACAAAATTTGTCATGTACAACTTGTCTTCCAAAACCCCCCCCAAAAAAAACTATCAGATTTGCATCCTAAATTCAAATGCAAAATTTACCATAATTCTCATCCAATAGCCGCTCCTGAGCATAAGCCATACCCCCTGAATTTTTCAAAATTGCAAATTTTTCCAAACAAAGCTGCTTCAGACTACTAGCCACACTGCTAATAAAATACATAGCCAATCAAAATGACCTACTATAAATTAAAGAGAATGTGAAATCTAGATCTATGAACTTTTTAATCCAGTTACAAGGTAGCTCAGCTTTAACGACCTTGTTTACTGTGGGAACTCGCCTACAACGGGGATTTTTCAAATGTCCAATTCACCCCCAATGCCGTTTTACAAAGCATGCTATTTCATAATGCACAGCTACAATGGGGGTAAGATCGGTGTGAGGCAGGTCTTTTACTACGGCATTCCTGAGATGATAAAGACAGCCTGGGGCTTAAAAATACAATCCACACCCATATCAGTACATTACTACACAAGATCCAAGCGTGTTGGTGGTGAGGTGGACCAAAGGGTCAATGTCGTGCTAGTGGACCAGGTAGGGAAGGAGGCATGAGATGCCTGCCACACTGTCATCATGTTTATGTGAAAGACGGAAAACATCAAATGAGAGTGAGATGGGTCAGGGGATGGGGGTTGCTATGATGTTCAATACTTTGTGAGCTTCCATTGGTTACTGCATCAGAGGAAGGGAATGGCGCATTGCACTTGCAGGCTTCGACTTTTTTTTTTTAGTGTGGTTTTCATCTTTCTTAGTGCAGTGCAGTGAAGGAAGGGTATGTGTAATTTCAAACCACAGACATGTCTGTCCATTATCCCCATGCACATTGTTTTGCATTTTTCCTTTCTCCCTCTTTCCTACTTTTTTTTAGCAAGAAGTTTTCATGACAGTAGTCAAGCATTGATCAAGAAAATAACATAGGCCTTCTACACATATATTGCTATGTTATTTCCTTCTTAGTGGCAAAATATTCCTCACTCCGATCCGAAGTATATTCACTGCAATCAAGTCAAGCCCGGATCAAAAGGCCTAGAGCAGGACCACACACATTACGGTATATTTATCACGTAACAGTAACAATGTCTCGATCTAGATCAAGTTTTTCGCGGAGCTGCTATATAACATGTACATCGTTTTATCACAAAAGCACAATACATCATGTGTATTATTGTTGAAGTCAATCTCATAGTCTTAGATTAGGCCTAGAGATGAAAACAACAGTGTGAGTGCACGAAGCAGTATACCTACCTGGCCATTTCAATTGCAAAACCCCTTCAATGCATTACTCGAGTTGTGACCTGTGAGCAGGGGCACACATCTAATTTGGGCCTACATCTACGGACTGCATGCAGTGATTAGTCAAAGGGTGTTGGGCACAGGGGTTAGAAACAGCAAAATAAGTTTCAAGTTGGATTGTAAAGTGAGCAAGCATTTTTATCCACCGAGTACTGGTACTCATTTTACACAAGGAAAACAATTTGAAAATAATTTTCTTTTGTCAACATTTCTAGTTGCAATACTTTTGTTATTTGTAGTTTTTCCTTTTTTGAAAATAACTTTTTCTTTAGATGGAGAGGTGTGTATCCATTGCTGAAACGGGTTGGTATGCGGGTTTCGGTGGGCATGGCGTTGGGAATATTAGTATTAGATTCAGGGTTATGCAATAATCTTCATATCAATTCCTTGCCATGTGGATGTCCATTCTATATTTTCCATATGTTAACATACTATTACAACTTGATCTGCAGGTAGTTTTGAACTTTCTTCCCACAATCATGTTGCAGATGTGTAATTCATTCTGCAACCCCCACCAGATCTTGGACAGAAGTGAAACCATCCATGACCAAGATGTGGTTCATTTCTTACATAATCTGACCATATTTTATTCATTTCAGATGGTTTTTTCACAAGCATCAGCCACTTCATAAACATTCTTGGTGTATATGGTGCAAAATGGTCAAATTTGACCCCAAAACACATTTCTTTGAAGCTTGTGGCATGAAATTAGAACAGTTATCATCTGTTCTCTGTCCGTTACGTAATATTACATAACATAATTACATCAGGTAGGACAATGAAAATAATTACAGAAATTTAATCTCATTTGAAGAATATGTAAACAGAAGGAAGACTTATCTTTTTTAGATTTTTCTAGAACATTTGTCTGGGTTTGTAATAGATTTTGTTCAATGAGCTGTTTTATACTTTTTATTTCTTGTATGTTCATGTTATGTCATTGTTTTGCCATAACTCATCTCCATATGCTTCTTTTTTCACCAAATTTGGCCAGAAACTATAAAAGGTATTGTACTTTGATAAAATAATAAAAGTTATCAAGTATACATTCCTGATTATTTTTTTTCTTCATACTGTGTCTCAAAATTTGTAAAAAATGTCCATGTTTATGACTTAAGATAGAACAGAAATTAGGTCACTGACTGATTACGTAACAAGTAAGGAAAAATTTATGTGTCACTTGAAAGGCCTATCAGTTCCTAACAAGAGCATACCATACACTTGTATCTTTTTTCATTGTTTGAGACTCTCAGAGTCTTATAACTAAACCTACCCCAGGTACAATGCAATTATAAGGGGAAACCACTGAACTGGAAAGAGTTAAGCCTTTATTTTCCCATGTGATGTATTAAACTGTTTCTTTTATGAATGAAAGATATACAATTTTTTGCCTGTACTATATTTTTTCAGCCCAAATTTCATAGGAAACCTCTTTAATTACAAAAACAATTGTGTTGGCATCAAGCTGTAAGACCATATAAGCAATATGTTATTATGCATGAGTGGCTCTACATGTTAAGGTACCATTGCTTCTTGTGCTGTTCACATAGTGGAATGATATAATGTTTTGTGTCTTCAAACCTGTCCAGATACCAGTCATCGTCTCAGCAAGTGTTGTGGCAAGAACATCACTCTACGCAACAGTTCCTGGGGAGCCAGTCGGATCCACAGTTATAATCATGGCATTGTATTTAGCTCAGACCCTCTGAAATATGATGAGATTTTTGAGGTGAGGCAATAGCATTAATTCAACAAAAAGATGCAATTCCATCAACTATGCTAAGATGCAGAAGGAAAAAAATTTGAAGAAGTGTTAACAATAAACCAAACATTGGGTTATTAGTATTTAAGATGAAGAAGAAGAAGACGCATACTGATAATATTGCTGAATATTTTTGTTATCCACCAGATATATTTAACCAGTATGAAATGCATGTATAATTTCTGAAAGGATTATTATTATTATTATTATTATTATTATTGTTATTATTATCATTATTATTTTATTACTATTGTTGTTATTATCATAACAGACCTGCCAAGTACTATGAAAAATAGGGCCACACTTAGCATATATGAAAATAGCTCCTTCGACTTCGATATCCGACAATGTGACAGATGCAGGTAAAGGTCTACGTGTTTCACCGCAGGGCGCTTGTAAATTTACTGGGAGTCTTGTTCAATGGCTTTGGCAAGGGGAGCTAGTCTAACATGGCAGATAGGCTCTCTAGGCTCTCTCTTACTCATTTTGTGGGCTATGCTGTCATTGATTGGTTCAATGGATTAAATAGCTCAATCATTTGCATCTTGAAATAAAGAGAGCCTAGGCTTTGGTCTGGATTATGAGCTTAATATCACACAGTTTAAATGTTCTTGGATTCTATCCCTCCTTCATTTGATTTTGAAGTTGCATTTCTAGAGTGAAGTGAATAAGAAATTCTCAGTGACATTGTGGATTTTCACTGTACAAGTGTTTTACTAAAAATTTAGTCTGTTTTAGATGTAGATTCTAGATCTAGATCTATTGCTTTATCTCGGCAGTGTCTGAACTTGTCATCATTTTGTGACATTGCGTATTTTCATTGCAAGTGAAGTGTTTTATATAAACCTGGTCTAGTGTAGATAATTTCTATGTAGGCTCTTAGATCTTAGATTAGGAATCTTCGGAATTTGTGCTGATTTAACAGTGGTGACATTTAGCATTCTCCAGATCTATGTAATAATAGGCCCCTCAGGGATCTTAGGCATTTGTGCCAGATTTTATGTTGTAGATTTTCATCATATGCCTTTAGATCCATATCTTTGGAACGGCTGGGAAGATTTAATTAGAGCAAGAGCTAGATCTAGATCTATTTCTTCAGTGGCTGAACCCAATTATTTCATTTGATCTCAAAAATGCCTCTGGAAGTAAACCACAATGACCTTTTTTTTTTTTAAGATTTGAGAACTGATTTTTTTTTTCTTAGTATGATCCCTTTATTAAGTTATCTTTTATTAGTGTTTTTACTTATTTTTTACACAGATTTTCTCTTTCGGCAACTTTTCCCCCCCTCACCTGGAAACCTTTCGACTATTTCTGCTCCCTCTTTTAATTAGCCTATTGCCTGACTTTTTTCCTGTGGTCAGTGGAACTTTACAGCACAAAAACAACCCAACAAAAAACAACCTAAGGATAATCAAATGAAAGCTGCCTCAAGTGTCACATTGTAAGCATGTTAAGAAGCCTAGTGGGGTTTGCTTTATCATGGCTCTGTTATTTCTTTGTGTGCTCAACAATGCTCAATATTCTTACAGATCGAAATAAGTGAAGTGTCAACCCAGTGGTCAGGCTCCCTCAAGCTTGGACTGACCACCATGGCGATCTCCGATTCCTCCTCCACAATCAACATTCCATCGACAGCCGAAGAGATCACATCAAAGGTCACATGGGTCATTTCAGGGTCAGAGGTCAAAAAGTGTGGTGTCATCATCAAAGACAATTATTCGCCGTCACTATCAAGGCTTGGGGTAATTGAAACACTGGTTGTAACTATTGTGAAGAAAAAATTTGAAGTATTGATTTACTTAGTATTGGGCAAAATGTAACAAAAGTAGCGAATGCCAATAAAATAAGGCTATTAAACCACTCAATCTTTATGGATGGAATTTACTGTGCTGAATTGGTTCTTGTCCCTAGGCGTAATGGGAAAGTTTCATTAAGTTTCAGTTTGCATATTTATTTTCCACACTTTATAACATTTTACAACATCATCTAGATCTAGATCTTTTTCGCAACCACTTTTAAATTCAACATGTAATCAAATTGACACCAAGTACAACGGATAGATTACTTACCAAGATTTAGACCTAAATCTACTATCTTGAATCTAGATTGATCTAGATCTGGCTAGATAATTTAGAAATTGAGGTCTAAGTAAGTATGAAACATCATAAAACTTTATTAAAACATTCTTGGCCAATGCGTGCAAGACAAAGTCATGTCTAGATTAATTTAGATTTGATCCATTTAGGCTTTAATCTATTTGTTATGTAATAATTGTCCATGGCCCTGTCGAATGATTGAAAGTGTTGTGGTGTATAGAGCTTGACGCTTGCTCACCGAGCGAAAAACCTAAGTTTGAGACTGGATGGAGCTTCATTTTCTTTTTCTTTGCCTTCTTAACTCCCAGTGGAGCATAGGCCATCAGTGAATGAATGACAATCCTCTCTGTTCTGAGCTATTAATGTATGTGAGCCTCTTAAATTTTTGACTGCCTTCATTTCTGCTATCATCCGTCTTTTCCATGATGCCTTGCAATTCATCTAGATCCTATACCATGGGAATTTCATGTCAGGCCTCTCTGACGAGAGACTGAGTGGTGTAGGCAATAAAACATAACATTTTTTCCTTGACTTCCCTGCTCAACCTATAATGGGCAGCCTTTGAGTGTCTAGCTGTATCAGAAGGATGGAACAAATAAAGATCGCATTTATATAGCGCTTTCTACCATTCTATAAACTGCCTCAAAGCGCTTTAAAAGACTTCATTTTCTGGCCGCCTACCGCTTTGGGAGTATACAGTAAAATTCAGCACATTAGAACAACACTGCTGGCCTTTTGTCAGGTACTCGTTCAACACTTCAGTTTAGTGAAGCTATAAGAGTAAATTTTCTTCCTGGCGGGAATCCAATCGTGCATGTAAAAGAATCTCTGGCAGATGGACATCATAAAGAGTGTGCTGAAAAGTGCTGCCCAAGCAGACTTAAGTACTACCATTTCTTCCTCCTGGTGGTTTTCTATGAAGTGGCATTTTATGTAAAACTTACTAAAAAAAAAAAAGTGCTATAAACCGTGACCTGCTATCCTTATCCCTAATCAGGGTAATAAATTTTGAATGAGAATCTTTGAAAGGTTTGTACTCCATGATCCAAGATCTGTGCACTAGTTCTCATTACTTTTTCCAATTCACATATGTCAATGTCATTCCCTTGCTAAAAATTATGCAGTTGCTGTAAACAAATTGAAGTATGTGAGACAATAATATTGAAAGTACAAAAAGGCCTTTCATTGATTTTTGATATAAAGCATGACAGTTTCTGCCAATAAAAGAAATGAACTTAAATGAATATTATTCTTAATTTTCACCAATGGAGATTGCATTTTGTTTTCCCTTTCCACAGGAAAATCTTGAAAATTATAGCTATGAATGAATAATATAACATACAGCAATGTTTTCATTTTAATGTGGACTTAATTCATGAAATCTGATGCTTGCTTGCTCTCCTTAGTTCTTCAGCAGAAATTTGTAAGTACCATCTTGTCTTTTTTTTTCTTCTTAAATAGATTGGTGACAGAGTTGGTATTTGCCGCTATTCTGATGGAACCATGCATGTCACATTGAATGGTGATGATTTGGGCGAAGCAGCTTCAGGCATTCCAAAGGTAACAAACAGACAAAAAGCCATACAAAACGCCACCCCCTCTCTCCCCCAGCCCTTTGCCCTCCATCTTCAAAGACCAAAAGCCCATCCAATTTATGACTTTGTGTTCATTGTTCTTCATCATCTCAATTGCTCTTCTCATTACTATCTTTGATCTGCACTTGAGACACGTTTGATTCTTCTCACTATTGTTATTCCACATAGTGCTGAAATTGCCTTCAGATCAGGTGAGATGTTCTTCGTATTTAATGATTTAATCATTAAATTGCTATTTTCCTTTATTGTCTTCTCCTGTGTAATATTGTAAGTTTTTCACTCATAAGCTGCCCCACATAGCCTAGTTCATCTTTTATGATTTCATTTTGGTATCAAAATTTGCATCCCATTTTGAAATGTACATCAATGCCTTCCATTGGGAAATATCAACAAGGAAAGACATACACACAGCATTAAAAGTAAAGCAGTCCTTTTCAAAAAAAAGACTCATAGGACTGGAGATTATCTCCATTGCATGAAGTGGACAGTGACAGACTTTCTCCATCACTCTCTAAATTGGATGGTAGTTTAATGCAGAGTACTTTTCCAGCTATACTGTGCCCATTTTCACCTGAGTCAAGTAAAGCAACAAAGGTAAATTCCTTGCTTAAGGAGGAAACTGTGAGTATCTGCAGTAGGAATCAGACCTGCTACCTTTTGGTCCACAATGCTCTACCACTGAGCTACAATAGCACCCCCCCCCTCTCCTTTAAAAACCAATATTAACAATTCTTTCAAACCTAATTTGCATATTGTTGCAGCTGTTTTTCTTTCCCTCCCCTCCTCCCCCTAAGTTTTCAAGTATCTTTCTTCAAGAACCTGTTTCATGGCTTAGTTTACAGATCGGATTCCCCTCCCCACCTCCCCTTTTCACTTAAAGTATCAATTTCTTCCTTGAATATGTTAAAAAGAAAAATACCAATCATCCTGGGAATTCACTGTTGTTTCTTTCTTCTCTTCCAAACCAGAATGTTTTTGCATTGTTTGACCTTCATGGTGCTGTTGAAGGCATTGTTGTGACAAGTAGTTCCCTTATAGACACTTCCAGTCTTGTGTCTCCCTTGGTGGAAGTAGACTTCAACTCACAGGTATGAGTTACACGATAATTTGAAAGGCACAGAATTAATAGTAGATTATTTGCGCATAGCCGTTGACTATTACAGGGTATCCAACAAAATAGTCAAGATGTAAATTGGCAGTAAATATGGAATTCTTCAAGTTTAAACACAAAGTCCTGTCCCAACATTAAAAAATCCCTTAGAACAGAATTGTTTCGAACTGCTTTTTCCTGTTAAATGGTTGCTTTTGGTGACATTTTCTAATAACTGCTGATTCAATAGTGATATTTTAATGTTGAAACGATGTTATTGTATTACAATTCATCAACGTGTGTATTGTATTTTTGTTTCATCTACCCATATCAATCACTCATTTTTATTGAAATATTGTTCTGATGTCTGCTTGTTTTATGTATTTCTGTTGTATGTTATTTATGTATTTTGCAATTGTAAAGCGGCTCTGAGCACTGCGTGGAAGATCGGCACTATGTGAATGTATTATTATTATTATTATTATTATTATTATTATTATTATTATTATTAAATTTGATATATTGTAAACAAAGGTAGTAAATGACACTATATTTGAATTCCACATGGTAGTCTAGTTGGAAACAATATGTAATTGCTAGTGGTTGGAAATGCTTTGTAACTGCCTGTAGTTTGTCTCAGAATGATTATACGGAATGTGAGCCTACTGCGGCCTGCCTCACTGAATTATATTTTCACTTCATATCTCTCAAACAATAAAAATTTCGAAGTTTTCAAATGTGCACCGTTTTCAAATGTCCACTTGACCTTTTCCCTTTAAGTTAACAATTCTTTGACATGGATGGGGTATACACTTGAAGGGGGCTAATGATATGGGGCTTTGTTTTTCTTGCACAAAAGTTTTGCTTTGGTCATAAATTTTTCTTCTTGGTAGTAAATTTGACAATGTCTTTTTGCTGGATACCCCATATTAGGATAAGAATTTGATTTTTACTATGGTCAGTTTCATTCATATGGGCAACATTTTTCCCTGATACATTTCATGGCATAATCTTAAAATATCGCACAACTACTAACATACTTGGAAGCCCAATTTGTGACATATTGGTGACTTTTTTTCATCTTTGTACTTGAAATTTAAAAAACTCATACAAAAAAATGTTCGAAAGGATCTACATTAATGAAGATTTAAGTCTAAGATTATATCTTTATTGTTGTTCTTTTTTTTTCTCCTCTAATTTTTTTTTTTTCATTTTGTCTTTCTGGCAACACAGAATAGAGACCAAGAAAGTGACTCTTCTGCCAATCTGTCCACTTGTTTCCATGGCAACCATGGTAAGAACATTCTGCTCAGAGAAGGGGGCACCCAAGCAGAGCGGCTGGCTAGTTACAATAATGCCATTGTTGTTGGCAACAAGCCTTTGAAGAGAAGGAAGCTCTTTCAGGTAAGTTTTTCATTTCATTATGGGACACGAATGGAATTGGTCAGGGAAATAAACAGAAGAAAATTAAGATATGTGGGACATGTAACAAGACAATCTTAGGACAACAGTCCTTCAAGGAAAGGTAGAAGGAAAGAGAAGGTGGGGAAGACCATCAATGTTATTTTTAGTTACTTTGTGGGTTTAACGTCACTTTTCAACAGCGAAGGTCATACTTGAAAATGTATGGACCGAAAGTGAAAACTGTCCAAATGAACTATGGGAAGATGTAAAGAATGCTATCACTGAAACTGCGGAAGAAACTCTCGGAAAAGTGAAGAAAAAGACCAACAAACCTTACATCAGTGAAGAAGTATTAATCCTAGCAAAAGAAAAAAAGCCAAGCCAGGAAAAACAATAAGCAAGAGGATTATAAACGTTTAAAAAGAGAAATCAGACAGAAAGTCAGA
>JAOWAY010446896.1:0-13310 GCA_028565895.1 Goniobranchus geometricus | reverse complement strand
TGCTTGAAGCGTCACAAATTTACTAATTATTTATCTTCTTTCTCATTTTAGATTTTTCAGGACCGATGGACAGAAACAACAAAGAACAGGCAAATGACATAGACATATTGAGACAATTATGACATGACAGACAAAAACAAATATTACTGCTCTTACTTTTTACTTCTTTATTTAACCCCCACAAAAACCAAGCCCCAACTTTTATTACCACCACATCAAACGAAACTCTCTTTATTATGTCACTGGAATGGGGGGGACTCTATGGAATTCCTCCCTTAAATTTTTTTTAAATTTACCAGTTGACTCCTGGAAGTAAACACTAAAGTTCACTTTCACTTTTAGATCCTAGATCCTATGTCATTTGTGAATGTCTTTTGAATGCAATAATGATAATAATGATAATACTTTTTATTCCTCTTTTGCAAGAAATTTGTGTACAGACGTGCATAGAGTGAAAAATACGTGGACATGAAATCAATATTTTCAACTTTACTAAAATAATAGATTGGCTCTACAACTTTAAGAATACAAAAGGACATTGATTGTTATAAACTAAAAATGCAAACAAAAAGCATGCATCATACTAAAAAATAAACTGAGAAATGAATTGCACTAAAAACATAAATACTGTTGGAAGCTGTCAAGAAGTTGTAAAAAAAAAATGTTTAAGTTATGTTCTATCGTTATAAAGGCAAATATGATATGGTAAAAATGAATTTAGATGTCTTTCAGTTTTAGTAATTTCAGATAGCAAACACCTACTTCTTCTTGAAAAATTGATTCTAGCATATAAGGCGTGGGTCTCATCTTGCATTATATTCTTAAGACGTAGAAGGCTGAATTTGTCTAAAAGGGCTTTGGCTGTGGAAATGGTATGCGTATATTGACTTGCCTTTAGTATTAAGCGGTAAATTCTTTTAACCTCTGTTTTCCATGAATTTCCAGCCCAAACAGTAATACAAAAAATTACAACACTTTCAAGGACAGAGTGATAAAAAAGAGTGCATAAAGTTTTATCAATGTTAAATTCACTTAGTTTTCGAATAAAATACATCCTTTGATTTAATTTTTTCTCTACTCTATCTATTTGAATATTCCATTTCACTTTATCATCAATCATAACGCTTAAATATTTGTATTGGGAAACTTGTTCAATTTCTTGGTTTTTAATTACTAAAGGCAGGAGTGGATCTTTTATTTTTCAAAAATCAATTATTAATTCTTTTGTCTTTCTGACATTAAGTTTTAAAAAATTGTTGTCACACCATGACGCAAAATTTTCGATCTCAGACCGATAAGCTGTTTCGTCGTTAATGATCAAGCCCTGCAGGGCTGTGTCGTCAGCAAATTTTGAGAGTGGAACTAAGGTCTGGTTTCCACTTAAGCAGTCATTTGTATATATGCAGTGAATAAGGAGGGGGAGAGAACATAGCCTTGGGGTGTGCCTGTATACTTTCTGATTGCACATTATTAAGCTCAACATATTGGGTTCTCTTTAGGAGAAAGCCCAGGATCCATAAAATGAGGGAGTTATCAATGTTTAGGCTCTTCAATTTATTTACAAGTAGGTGGGGCTGTATCGTATTAAAGGCTGAAGAGAAATCGACAAAAAGTATTCTACAATATGATGTAGGCTTGTCAAGATGTCTGTATATATTATTTGTAAAAAGATTTATGGCATCCTCGACACTACGATTTGTTCTATAAGCAAATTGATGGGTGTAAGTGCAACCGGTCTGAGATCGGTCATACAAGAAATTTTGCCTTCCTCTCATTTACCTTCTCAAACACTCCTCACAACCCTTTCACTTATCTGCGGAATTTTGTCATTATCTTTTACCCCCATCAGGTCATCTTTCACTTCTATTACCTCCTTACTAAAATCAGAAACATCAAACCTGGCATAGAATTTATAGAGCTCATTCACCTCTATTTTATCAGACTGTGTACTGGTTTTACTTGTGTTATAATTCACGGCCATCTTTATGCCCTTCCATCCCTTATGTCCCCTGATTTAAACCCTCTCTCTAATTTTCCTTTGTATCGTTTTTTACGTTCAATTATCTCCCTTGCCCTCACAAATATCATTTGTGTTTCTGTCATTTTTTTTGACAAATGCCATGCAGCCCATGAATACGATTTGTACTCCCATTTTCATGACATTTCAGGGAACACTCTCCTCCCTCCAAATTTGTAAAAAAAGAAAGAAAACAAGCAAAACAAAAACCAACAAACAAAACCAGCAAGCAATAAAAAAACAAAAAAACAAAACAAAACAAAAAAAACTACCAAATACAACCCCAAACCTAACAACTCACAACTGTTGTCATGGCTTATTTTGCATAAGGTTTTACTTTGTAGATATAGCCTGCAATTGATTCTATGTTGTACTTTTAACAATCATAGATCAGTTTCACTTCATGCACTCCTTGTAAGGGAAGGCAGACTGAAATCTGCAGCAATGAAATGTCACAATGTTCCTTGCTCAGAATTTGAAGAACAGAGTATTTTGGTTACCTGATCACATCAGATGGTAAAAGTGACCCAGAAATGAAGCGAAGAATTGCAGTTGCTAGAGACAGTTTCAATAGAATGAACTTGAGAACGGCACTATAAAAGATTTCCGTTATTAATTATGTCTGGTCAATACTGCTATATGGTTGTGAATGCTGGAATATTTCAATAGACAGTAGGCAGTGGAAATGTGGTTTCTGAGGAGGATGCTAAGAATCTCATGGAAAGAAAAGAAAACAAACAATGCAGTACTGGAAGAAGCAGGAGTAGAAAGATCATGGCTAAAAACAGTCAGACAAAGACAACTAAAGATTTTAGGTCATATAAATTGACATAAGGAACCTGAACATCTAGCTATGACTGGAAAAAAGGAGGGAACAAGAAGCTGGGGCAGGCAGAGAATGACATATTTGGAGAGCTTTTAAATCACTGGATGACAAACATAAAGCTGAAAAACAATAGCATGAACTTCCTGAGATTGTCTGAACAGAGAAGTGAATGGTGTGTCATGCTCGCTAATGTCTGCCTCAGACCTGTTACATGTACTTGATGATATATATGGACCCTGACTGAACCTCAGAAAAGAAAAATAGCAGTTACGCTAGGTTTTTAGGCTGCAAGAGAACAGATGAGATCAGAAAAGAAGTTGAAAATTCAAAAGCAAATGTGGAAGACACAGAGTAGGTAAAACAAAATATATTAAAGGAAGTGTGCAGGATAATTTGCCACAGAGAACATATCAAATGGACCAAGATAAGAACAAAATTGACCCCAAGAGATAGGAAATGATTTTTTCTTTCTTTAAGGAAAAAGAAGATGGAAAGATGATATTAAGAAAGATATTACTCTGAGTAAGTATATGTTTTAGTTTGACATATAATGACTGAAAATAGAATTAAGATATTTTACAGATCAAAGTAAAAAAATAAATGAGAAAATGGAGGATGCCATTCATGTAAGAAAATCGGAAAACAAAAAATGGTAGGCTAAATTGATATCCAAACCCTTGTTTCCATCTAGACTGAGAAGAATAAAACCTCTAGATGAAATGAAGGAATGAACCAGTGAGAACTTGAAACACATGTTACTTAGTAAAATACAAATACCCCATCTTCACAGCAGACCCAATCATTTGCAGGAAAAGCCATGACATGGAATTTGAGAGTGTTGGAATCTGATTGCAATGGAAGAGAATAAAAATGAGATCAATATTCAATTATATGGAAAAAAGATAAAGACAAATTTTTAATCTGAATGGTGATTTGACTGAGTAGTTGGAAAAATGTACATATACTCTGAGTGCCAATTTCATCTTATGAAATTCAATATTGAAATTTTTGTCTGGTATTGTAAAAAAATTATCAGCTTTGTTATAAAATATATTTATAGTTCAATTTAAATGTTATTGTCAGGATGAATAATGTGTGTCATGTTGTTCTATCTTCTTTTATTCAAAACATATGAGGATTGCTATTCAGCACTTTTAAATATTTCATGTTTTATATCTTGTATGCTTAAAGCCACTAGATTACCACTGCAAGTGTTTGTAAAAAAATGTTTTCTAGACTCAATGAATGATGTTTGTTTTAGTTAACATTAGGTAATTGGATGGAAAACATCCCATTTCTGAGACCAAAGTTTTGTGTAATACTTTTTAAATTTGTTGTTTGTTTTAACTCTCCCTAGGTTGATCGAATGATGGACTATATATGGACTCTCCTAGCTGCTTATGATCTGGCAGGGCTGCGAGAGTATTGGCGCTATTTAAATCAACGTTTGTTTTCTCGTCTTGATCAACGATACACATCTAGTGTGCGAAAACTCGAGAGTAGTTTACTTAAATTGTATGTGGTAAATGCACACCAGTGTGGAAAGCAAGATAAAGTTCGAAACTTCTTTGAAGCCATGGGTCCAGAGCTTCAGACACATCCAGATTTCAAAGATTGGTTTGGTAAATATTTTTCATGTATTTCCCTGAATATACAGAATTGGAAACTGTGTTAATTTTTCACACATTTTCTAGAAGCCGTACGGTTTAAGTTATTTACAAAATTAGCATTTAATTTAAAACCCTGTCAGCCTGAAAATATATACCTACATCATTCTCCATGTAGTTGATATTCATATTCCATTATGATGGGTTTAAGTGCTTGCTGTGAAATTTAAAAGAATTTTTTTTAAAGCAAAACAAAATATGTTTGAGATCATTTAAGTATGCTATCATTTAGAGATATACAGAGAATTGAAATCAAGTATGCTATCATTTAGAGATATACAGAGAATTGAAATCAAGGCAATAATTGTAAGAGGTTTGATTTATTTTCTCTGTGACCTCTTGACTGAAAAGTAAGCTGACTAAAAGAATTGTTAGGTTTTTTTTCTCTAATATGCGTCGTAACCTTGACCCCAATCCATCTTATTCTATTTATGTTCAATTTTTTAAAAATGAACTTAAAAAACAATAGAATTGTCTTTTTCCACTTTGTCAATGACAGTCTTTCTTTTTTAGCATTTCCCTTTGTCAGCAACCCAGCAGAAAATCCAGTATTCTCCCTATATTTCAACAAGCATTGGCAAGATACCCTGCAGCTTTCATTGCACAACTTTTTATCAGTTGTCCTCCAGGCAATGCATATCCTTTACTTCCTGTGTTTCAATAAAAGTTTTCATCTTAAGCAGTGAATGATCTGAAGTTATAGACGCCCCTTTTCATGTATCTTGATTTGTTTTTCAAAGAATCTCTGATTGAAACAGATGTTATACAATTGTGTAAATAAAAAAGAAATAAAGAGAAAACTGGCACTCACCAGACGTGGTCAATACAATAGTGACCGCCTAACATCCCGTTAGGAAAATGAAAAAGCGGAATCTTAGGCGGACCGGGATCTTAGGCGGACTGCGAGGGAGATAACTCAGGCTCTCAGGGTCATTCAGAATCATATCCAATCAGCGACAAACTCCCATGGAGGTGTGGTCGTAATCAGACTTAAAGAAGACAGTTTGTTTTTTGATCCTTTCAATCACAAGACATGTCTTTGCTTTGCATCGTTTGAAGATACTCCCATGCAAATGGCGTGTTTATAGGTTGCTTCAATCTAAAGCGTTATTGTCATTAATCCACTCTTGTTGAGCAGTAATTACCCAACATTTCACTTAAATTTGTTCCCTAATCTTATGACGTAAAGTAAGCCCATGCCGATTTAAGATTTATCTGTTGACATCGTCGCATTCCAGCGACGCAGGACAATAGCTGATTGATAAATTCCCATGCATAGTCGATGACCACCCATTGGTCTCTTTGTTTCGACCATACACGGGTTGGTGCCTTTCAGTTACACCTAAACAGGGTAGGGTGACCAGGTGACTCTTACCTGTGCCAGGTGGTTAGCTACAATCTTCTATGGTTTTGACCGAGATGAAAGACAAAAGTGAGAAAAAATTCTTGTTGACACTTTGTCTAAATGGTCACACCATTATCTCAAAAAGTGGGATCTTAGGCGACAGGGGCGGGATCTTGAGGGGCAAATTAATAAAGAAAAAATTCCGTTTCCCAAGAAAAGCGGGATCTTCAGGCAGAACGGAGTCTTTGGTGGCGGGATGTTAGGCGGTCACTACTGTAATGATAATAATAATAATAATGATAATACTAATTAAGAAGAAGAAGAATTATTACTAAATATACAATATTATATCTGGATTATCGAGATTGAGTGCAAACAACTTGAGAAAGAAACAATATTGATATTTCGGCATTTTGAATACTTGTTCCCCGATTACCACCAAACCGTGGATGTCACAAGATGGCGGTCATGTAAATAATACGGACGATACTAAACTTTAGGTTAGGATTACCCTTGCATTCACCTCAATAATCAATACATATTCATTGACGAAAAAGAATGAGTGTCGACACTGACAACGTCAACGGCATAATAAAGGCTCATGTCATTGTGAAGGGTGAGATCACTCGGAATGTTTATTTCTCTTCCATCCCCAATTTTGATCTCATGAGACGCCTAATTTCAAACCCTTTCAACCAGCAAGTGATGGACTTCTCATTCAGACTGTGCCTTCACATATATAAAAGAACAATTCATTCATCTTGAAATGACGGTGCCGCCTGGCAATATTTTGCTGACATCCGGTCAGTTTGGGTATAAAAGAAGAGGGCATCAACGTATCCAGATGTGGCGAAAATTGTATTGAAGACACTCATTGCGGCCACTTATTAGTGTGAGGCATTGTTCAAAGCACTCGTAACTATCAAAGTACGACACCAGGGTCACATTATTCTGAACAGAACCAGACTTGGAACAACAGTTGATGTTAAAATCAAAACTGCATTAATGAATAGCTGAAATTAACAAAATATAGATTGACATTGTAGATCACTGCTCATGTATTATGGTTTATTTCTTCTCTATTTCTGAGAATTGCATTACATTTCTTCTTTATTTCTTTATTCAACATTTTATACTTTTCTACATTTGAATTTGCCTGCTTTCGCTCTTTCATCAATTCCAGAATGTAGTTTTTCATCCATTTTTTATGTTCTTTTCTGGGTCTTTTGGGGATATTTTCTGTTGTAGCCTCACCGATTGATTCTTTTATTTTATCCCACATTTCCTCTGCATCAGTCATGGTCTTTAGAACTGTAAATCTATTCTTGACATTATCAGCAAGGTTTATTTTTATCTCCTGGTTGGTCTTCAAGAGGCTATTTTAAATTTTGGTTGTTTGGAATTTTTACAGTTTCTTTAGTTTTTTTTTTCCTGGGCTAATCCATGTATATCTTCTTCTAGGGTAAGAGAACAGAATCAAAACAGAGAAAGCATGTACATGCATGCCAAAATCAGAGAGTTGAGTGGGAGGAAAGGGGCTCACACTTGGGATGTTTCAAATCAAAGCAAGGCAATGTTTTAATTGATAAACAGGATGTACTAGATTGGTTGACAGAATATGAATTGCTTGAAGATGAATGGAGTGAAGGTAGACCCCCTGTCATAAAGAAGGAACTACATGGGCCACCAATCCTAAATGAGGAAGTAGAGGATGCCATAAAGAAAATGGAATTTGGAAAGACAACACGTCTAGACAATATGTAGCAATTGAAGTTATCGTAACTCTCTAGAGATGTAGGAATAGATGTTACAACAAAGCTCCTAAATGCAATTTATGACAATGGAGAAATTCCTGAAGATTTTTATGGAGTCAGTCTTCATAACTCTGCCCAAGTCACCAGGGTCTACAGAATGTGAACTTTACAGAACAATAAGTCTCATGAGCCAAATGACAAAAATACGACTGCAAGTACTAATGAGGAGAATGAGGAAATATTGAAGAAACATTAAACCAAAAGCAAGAGAGGCAATAAAAATCACAAACTTTAAAGACGGGGAGGTAAAACGCAATCTCAACACAATATACAGAGATAATTTGACAAAATACCTAAATCAGAAAGCACTCAAATGAATATTGAGAAGGAATGGAACAATTTCAAAGTCACCGTCATGACAAATGCAAGGAAACATTGTGGCACTAAGATGCACGGATGCAATATTCGCACAGACAAATAACAGAATGCACAATAGAACACAATAAACAGCTATATGCAGCTTTCATAGATCAAGAAAAAGCATTTGGCCGTGTGAACAGAGAACAACTTTGGCAAACTTTGGCCAAGTATGGAGTAAGCAATCATCCCATTAACACATGCAAAAGTCTACATAGCAATTGCAGGGGCATAATAAGAATAAGAAACGGAGAATCCGCTCCTTTCAACATAACTTCAGGAGTGAGACAAGGATGTGTGTTATGATCTCTGCTATTTATCTTACATTGATGACATTTGCAAAGAAGCCAATCCAAATAGCACAGAAGTGAACGAGTAGCTGTTTGCAGATGACCAGGCAATCATCGCAAAAGACCTAACCCGGCTGCAAGAACATCTAAACAAATTGAATCAGAGTTGCAATAAAAAGAACATGAGAATCTGCAAAGACAAAACAGAGATCATGGTAATTGGAAGGGAGAAAGGAAAGATAAGGGCCAACATAGAAGACTCACTAATTAAATAAACTGAAGAATTTAGATATCGGGTTGCAATGGATGGTAGATTGAATGAAGAAATTGACACAAGGTGCATGAAAACCTGTCAAGTCCTAGGGCAAATATCACTCCAATTACAACACAAGAGCTTACCAATCAATACTAAGAGACATATCAACCAAAGTATATAAATCCCGATCTATGCTTCCAATGCCAAACTTGGGCATTAACAAAAAGACAAGAAAGCAAAATAACAACAATAGAAATCAGATGTCGCAGAAAAACCATCGGAGTGACCAAAAGAGACATGATCAAGAATGAAACAAGAAGAAAAACAATTGGAATAGAATCTGTCCATGAATACATTATAGAAAGACAGCAAGTGAAGTGGTCTGGTCATCTGCTTAGAATGTCACCAAACTCATTACCTCAAAGAACATACAACGCAAGGAACTCCGAGAAATGAAAGAGAGGAAGACTAAGAAAGAGATGAATTACGACATTAGAACCATAATTAAATAGCAAGATATGACAATGGAGACGCAACAATACAAGCCTACAACAGGACGTTATATCTCCCTCGACACCAACGTTGTACAAGAGGAAGTTGATGTAAAGTAAAGTAAAGTAGGTATAAATTGACATAAGGAACTTGAACATCCAGCCTTGACTGGAAAAATTGAGGGGACAAGAAGTAGGGGCAGGTAGAGTGACATATTTGGAGAGCTTAAATCATTGGTTGACAAACGAAAAGCAGAAAAATAATAGCATGGACTTCCTGAGATTGTCTGAACAGAGAAGTGAATTCCGGTCATGGTGGCCCATGTCTGCCTCAGACTTGGTACTTGATGATGATGATGATGAATATATTTCACTGACATAGTTCCTAAAAATCACTTCTGATTAGTTTGTTTTTTAAAATTTCTCCACATGTGACAATACTTGGTCAATACGCTCCATGCTTTTCTTTCATAGAACCAATAAAGGCTTTGTGTGTTTTTTGAAAGCCTTACACCCCTACTATTGTGTGTCGAGTCATAATATTTGCCTGAGAGTTGGCTTTTTTTTACAATGAACATTTTATAACATAGATTTCTACCAGCATAACCCTTACTCCCTGAGCAATAGAAAATCGTACATTATAATCTAGTTTTGGCCCAACATACCGTAGGGTTTTATACGTTTCAGACAACGCTAGATCTAGATTGCTCAATTATGAAGCTATTCCTGATCCGATCTAAATCTAGAGTAGTCTGAACATGGTCTCTTTGATACTAACAAAGATGTAATCGGGATCCAGTCTGCCTAAAATATCTATAATATGGTGTTGTAAAAGTTTAAAATAAATCTGTGAACTGAAATTTAGTAATGAATTTCCTTCATTACTTAGGGGTAATAGCTGCTATTCAGCAAAGCAAATTTCAACTCTAAAGATTCATTTGTTTAAAAGCTTTCCTTGATGTGGCACTTTTTTTTGTCATAGATTAATATGTGGATTACAATGCAATTCTGTACCACAAATGATTGGCGATATCAGTTATGTCACTTTCTACCTGATACCGAAATTTTTTCATGCAAAAATATTTGTTGGTATTGCAAAATTGTTGCCGATTTATTGGAAGTTGCCAGCAAATTTATCTAGTGATGTATTTTGCTATACATCGAGTCTTGTTGATTTTCAAACATTTTCTGCCTGTGGTGTGAGTCAGCAATGTTAAAGACGATATAAGGCCTAGGCTTTTTATACTGCTGGTGAGTTAAACAACATAATTCTTAGAACCTGAATAGTTTAGGTAAAGGTAAAAAACATGTCCATTTTTCTTCACGGTCTCAAGTTTCTTTGTAGTTTCAATTTTCCCTTCAGTCTGCTAATTCATGGAAATGCATTGTGAGTGGAAATATGGGAATTGCTATTTTCCAGCTGCTTCAATATGATATATTAGAAAATATTTATATATATAAAGATTTAAATATGGCATGACCATCACTATATACACACCACAGGACATGAAATTTAGCTTCAGGAATATTATGAAAAATAAGTGAATTTCGATCACCACCTATGTGAACAAGTCATATTTTTATGAAAATAATACTTACAAACATCTTTATAATTAATGAAGATTGAAGCAAGAAGCACCGCTTGCACATATTTCTGCTGTCAGTCATTCTGAGAAGAGTCGAGTACAGCTAGAATGAAAGTAAAGGTTTTGTTGTCATGACTGAATCATTCTTTATTTTTTTTTGTACAAACCCATAGAGATTTCTACTCTGGATATTTTATCACTACAAATTAATTAATTCATATATGAATATTACAGTGGGATAATTAAAATCTCATTTCTATTCTACCCAAATTTTTCAGGAAACTTGATCAAAAGAAAGAATCAAAAGAAAGAGCATCAAAGCTTGTCTTTTTGTTCACATTTTAGGAATTGTAATCTGAGCATGATACAATGTAATTGAATTTATAAATGCCTTTGATCACCATTTCAAATTTTGTCCTCTGCCATGAAACACAAATTTGAAAAAAATATCTGAGACTTCATCAAGCCGTGAAGAGTTTAAAATGAATTAAGATATTTTTGTCAGACTAAATTACAACATTCTGAAGATTTATCCAAAAAAATACATGAAAAAGAAACATACATACGAGCAACATTTACACTCGAAGTCATTATACATTTTGTTTAGTGTACACTCAAAGTTTTGAGTGATTATTATGGATTACTTCTGCATTATTGTAGACTGATGATCTGTTTAATACAAAAAAGTAAAGGCTCTAAAAGATTTTGGGCAAACCTCCCTTATTTTGTGCATTTCATTTCAGGAAATTAAAGTTTTCATATATACTCATCCAATTAAATTGATCTGACAAAATGGCAGAGGTACAGCAAGCACCGATAGACTGGAGAGAATTCCTTGAGTCCAGCCATGCTAAAGCGCCTCTTGCTTGTCTTCGTCCAAGTTTCAAGCGAAGACTGGCCATGTATCTTAATAAAGAAATTGTAGTTTTCACAGACAGGTTCTGTCCAGATTGGAGTGGCCTGGCCGAATCAATTGGTTTTGATGGAATTGAAATTTCTGTGAGTTGCTTTCTACTTTTACTAGATAATTACATGTGTGTAAAAAAAATGTGATATACTCTTGTTGGCTCTTTGGCCTTGTATGTACTCAGTTCTCTTCGATAGGATGTTTCTAGTCTTTTTTTTTTTGTTCTCAAAAACATCTAAATCTTTTAAAGATGTCTTTTTAAATTATAAATAAACAATCTAAAACAGTCTGTGAAATTTTCAATGTCGCAGTCACTCATATAGATCATTCGATGAACTACCTTTTTCATTGTAACTCAAGTTTTCACTATTATCTTTGAATTATATTTTTAATTTAGAAATTTGTATTCTTAATTATTTTTTATCGCATTGCTTTGAAATTTTCAGTTCACATTGCCCCTTGGTCAAAAATTATGTGCAAGGTTGTAATGTGATTGCTGTTGTTGTTGCAAAATCTTTTGGATCAATGAACCCTTTTTTAAAATCTCTTTTAGACACTCAGTGTGTAGGATTACTAGATTTTCAATCAAATTTATATCAGTCCTGATGTGTGTGAGTTTGATAGTGCTAAAGATTGTATCTTCTCATATTATGACAGATGGAAAGTTGTGATAGAAATAAGTATGTGAATATTGCCCAGAAATTTTTTTGGAAAAAATGGATTTAGGCCCATGGAAATTTAGAGATGAAGCATATTGTATATATAATATGTTCACTTCACATTTTTTTCAGACTTAGAGAACTTTAAACATTTTGATATTTGACTTTAGCCCATCAGACATTTAGTTTGACAGAAGTTAGAAGTATTTATTTGTGAAATATGTGTGTTTATCCTCTGTCATGTTCACTGACATATGAGGCCAACACTTTGGAATGCCAGAGTTCTCTGTCTTAAGCTTTCTTTCTGACCTCGCCCCACATCCATCCCCTCTATCTGGTCTCTCTTTCTATCGTTCAATGCCATGTTTCAATGGGGCGGCCTCTCCCTCTTTTACTGAGAGGTCCGTCTTAGGGCAGTCTTTTGAAGTGCTTGGGATTGCATTCTTAGGGCTTGTCCCAGCCATATTCATCTCCCTTTTTTCCACTGTAATGGATGTCTTTTCCAATTGTGCCTTTGTGAGGAGCCCCTGGTTCTTAATTTTGTTTGGCCTGAATATCTTGAAGATTTTTGTTAGATATTTGCTTTGCAGGACATCAAGACTCTGTCTGATACTTTCTATAATAACAGATCTGGCAGTAGTGTACAAGAAATCAAATTTGACTGGTTTAGACTAGTACAGTCATTGCTGAATTATGTATCCAGTCTTAGAGCATTTTACTTCTTGATTGTAATGGCATTGTGTCCTTGGGTAAAGCACTACACTCTAGATACCTCACTCAAATCAGTTATGAATAAGAGGGTTTAGTTGTAAGATTCTAAGACAGCAAGGTGTTTGACTTGTAACCGTTAGGTTCTGAATTTGAAACAGGGCCACACCATGGTGCTGTTTAGTCCTTTGGAAAGGCTTATTACACACATTTACTCACCCCACTCAGATGTTATTGGCAACCCATTGACAAGCCATTACAATGGCTGCAGCAAGTGTGCCTTTAGAATGGCTGCAGCAAGTGTGCCTTCAGAATGGCTGCAGCAAGTGTGCCTTTAGAATGGCTGCAGCAAGTGTGCTTTCAGAATGGCTGCAGCAAGTGTGCCTT
>JAOWAY010446785.1:0-13312 GCA_028565895.1 Goniobranchus geometricus | reverse complement strand
CATCTGCATACCTGATGTTGTTTATGTTTTGTCCATTAACTTTGAGGCCTGAACAATCTTCTAAATTTCTAAGAATCGTTTCACTATAAATATTAAAGAGATCTGGTGACATAACGCAACCTTTCATCATACCTAGCTAAAAATCTAATTAATGAAGAATGTAAAGAAAAATAAAATTGGATAATCAACAACTTCAGGATTTGAATATGGCCCTGTAGTACCAGAATTTAAATTGAGCAAATTTGCAATAATTGCTGCCCTATTACAAGCAGCCAAAATGCTTGATTCACCAGCAGATTATTATACAATGCTTTTCATGTAACCAAACTTATTTCACCTTAAAAATGCATTAAATGCTGGCTCTACTTTACTATAATGCAAACGGCTTTTATTTGTCCATCTTCACCTTTTCTCACTTAAAACAATTAATTCATGTCAAAATTTAATTCAATAACCTCTTCTTGGCTTGACCCAATGACAAAATCTGTCATGAATATATACATATAAATTATATATATATGTGGCACAGTTAGACCTATTTAAACTGGGTACACAAGCTCATGGTAATGCAACAAATCTTGGCTTCTTGTCTTCGGCTGTGGTAATGACTAAGATAGTCTGCTGTACAGAGAAAGGCCTTTTTACATTATACTCAATAAGTTGCTTTAGCTTGGGTTAAGCTTGAAAGAGAATGTAATATCTCATCCCATTGAGCTGGTTGAACTTTCTTCAAATCAAAGGCTCTTTTGTGTGTATTTCATGTCATACTTGGGTGTTTTTATATGGCCTGGGCAGCTTTGCAACAGCCTTGAAAGGTGTTTATCTACCAATGATCTATTGTTTCATTCTCATATGCCATTCTGCTATCCCATGTCAATGTGACAAATCTGACAAAATCATCTTTTTTATTGTTATTTATCATTATTCTTCCTGATATCTATCTTGTGTTTACATGAAACATCCGTCTTTAATTTGTACTTTTCAACTAGTAAAACCCACATCATCAATCAAGATGGCAGATTGCCGTTTTCTGCATTTTTCACTAAATCATAAAAAGTGTCAGTATGTCATTCTGCCACAGGACAATGTACTTTTCACTGGAATTGAGTATCATGAGACGATTTTTTGCTTCACGAACAAGAAATATGAGACAGGAGAATTTATGACAGGAAGTAGTGAAGGTTTTTCTGATTGTAGAGAATGGACTTTTCTATTGTGTAGAATTTATCAAAGATAGTTATATTTTTACATTTTTTGTTAGTACAGAAGTTAGTATCATCATGACAATTCATTTCAAGCTTTAATCAAGTGATAAGATTTATTTCTTTAACTCATGTGCAGTGAATTTTTGTGGCCTGTAGAATATGATCATCTAATTTCTCAGCTATGTGTATCTGCTTCCCTTATCTTATCTTATGCAACAAAGAAGAAACATTTCACATTGTTGTATCAAATGCAGTGGTTTTTGTAATAACACCAATAATCTTGTGGAGCATATTCTGCCTAAATCTTAACAAAGCAACAGAGAAATCCAATAGAAATCATGATTGTTTAACTGTAGTCCTTTTATTTAGCTTATCGTCTTATTTTAAATGCCTGTGTTCTGGACACACTCGTTTCCTCATCTGAAAATCTTTTCTTCTATTTCTGTTCTGCCTCTTACTTTTAACCACACATTTCAACCCTCATCTACCACTATTACTTTTGTGTTAATTTTGAAAGAACTAAATTGGCTTTGTTGAACTTTTTCAGTTGCACGTCATACCTTTTACATGTTTTTCTTTCCTTCTCATTGCAATCAATAACCTCTCTGATCTTCTTTGATATATTATGACTCTCAGGTGCATTAACCTTTCTTCCTTTCTTTTTTCTTTTTTTTTCTGTCCAAAAAAAAAAAGTTATTGACTTGACCTGCTTGTTCTCAATAAGACCTTCACACACTCATTGCATGTCCTCTTCGCTAAGTGATTTAGTTACTCAGTGAATCCATATCTTTAACATATCCTTTAATTAGGCTTGTGAAAAATAAATGTTATGTTGTCAAGAAGGTATATGATTTTACTTATGAAATGAATTCCTTTATCCTGCTATGACGTCCCATAAGGATGCTACATTTGAATTTTCCTTTTCCTTTAAAAATTTCCCTTTGAACTAAAATATTGAAGAAAATAGGAATAGAATATAAAATCCTTCTCCCATATTTATATGGGGAAAAAATGACTGTATGAATTGTACAAGGTACTAAGCTTTACAGAAGTAAGTTAAAGGAGGTATGAGTATTGGTACCATAACAAAAAGCCACTCACTGTTAAGTTATCTTCAGGGAGTTGAGGGTTCCAAAATGTGTTTGTTTCCTTTTTATTTCCAGAATTTAACTCCTTTTTAAAATCAAATTTGGCTCACACTAAAGAATCTGCAGATGACATCCAATCTCAAACTGATGGATTGGAGGATGTACCAAAAGGTATGTTATGTGTCTGTGTGTCACATTGTATCTTTTTGAAGGTGAAAGTTTGTTGTCCTCTGATACTTCCAACACAACTCTATCATAACTTCATCCCTAACAAGATGCATGTTTCATGGCATAGACTTACTTTCACTATGAACCCCGAATGACGGGACACAGCCCTTTGACTCACCAATTTTTGGGTTATATTATACATGACATACTAGAGTTGATAGGAGAACGATGTAAGTCAAAAAAATGTAGAAGCCAAATACTGGATAAAGTGTAAAGAGGAAAAAGAAGTATGGATAAATCAACAATGTCAAGAGATAGAGCTAACCCAAAATGTAGACAGCAAATTCATGCACTCCAAAATAAATGAAGAGAGTGGTAAGAAAATCAAACACTGCAACCCTGTCTGCATTAGTCAAATGACAGATCAATGCTAATGGAAAAATAGAAAATTTTAAATAGATGGTCAGAGTATGTTGAAAATCTTTTCAAAGATAAAAGGGGTGCAAAACCTGAAATTAAAAAAAAAATGCTACAGGGCTCAACTATCCTAAAAGAGTAGGTAAAGATAGCAATAAGAAAAATGAAAAATGCTTAAGGCTCAGTACCAGATAACATACTGATAGAGATCAATACCTCTACAGAGAATATAGGAATAGATTTGACCATAAAGCTCTTAAATGTAATCTATGATAGCGGAACAATACTAGAAGACCTTTGCAGATCTTTTTTTACTGTGCTTCCAAAATCACCTGGAGCAACAGAACGTGAGATTCATAGAACAATCAGTTTAATGAGTCACTTAACGAAAATTCTTTTGCGAGTATTGATGCATAGAATGCAAAAAACGTCCAAGACAAGAAATGTCCACAAATCATTTTGGAACTAGAAATGTAAAAAGACCTCCATCTCTACTTTATTGATTGTTCAAGGGCTTTTGACAAAGTCAGATATGAAGAACTATGTCAGATGTTACAAGAACTGGACATTGATGGGAAAGATCTTTGAGTTATTCGTAATCTCTATTGGGACCAAACTGCCGCTGTAAGAATTTAGGGTGAATATAGTAAATTCAAATACATTAAAGGAAGTGTGCAACAAGGATGTGTAATGTCTCCTGTCCTTTTTAACCAATATATTGAAATGTTCTTAAAAATCTAGAGACTATTCCAGGACTACAAGTAAATGGAGAAAATGTTAATAATTTCAGATATGTGGATGATACAGTTTTAATCGCAGAATCTGAAGAACAACTTAAGAAAACTTTTGGATACAGCTGTTTTATAGAGTGAAAAATGGGCCTGTCGCTAAATGTGAGAAAAAAACGAACACATGATCATTTCAAAGAAACTCACCTACCCAAAATGCAATCTAGTTAGCAAAAGAAAACAAACTAGTTTCAAAATTCAAATACCTAGGTTGCCTAATAACATCAGATGGCAGATGCATAAGAGATAAGAAAAAAGAATATGTATTGGCAAGAATACACTCCAAAAAAATGAAATCAGTACTGACAAATAGAAACCTTAGAATTCAAGAATGAATGCCATAATAAGGGGAATGAAAAAATATTTATAATCAGTACAACTATTTGGATGTGAATGTTGGATAATAAACAAAGAAACAGAATAGAAGCTTAACACGGTATCGATGTGGTTTATCATAACAATGATGAGGACATCATGGGTCGGGAAAAAGTCTAACGAATCAGTACAAAAGATGCTAATCTTGAGAGATCATTAATCAAAACTTTAATACAGAGGCAGCTACAATTCTTAGGATACATTTGCCGCCACAAAGGCTTAGAACATCTAGCCACAACAGGAGAGATCGAAGGCAAGAGCAGTAGAGAAATACAGAGAATAACTTTTATTGAAAGTATTAATTCATGGACAATGCTAAAAGGTAGCAACAACAGCCTTATAAGGTTAACTGAGGACAAACTTGTGTGGAGGACCATGATTGCCAATGTCCGTTCCATACAGAACAAGAAGATTGTACATTAAATTGGCTGAAAATAAGATTGGCCTTCCTAAATGAAAAGTAACTTCCTGTTGGTAAATGTTGATTACAAAAGTTGCTTCCACTGTTTTCAGTTCTTGCTATTTTTTTTTTTTATATATGCTGTGTGTCACTCAGTGTCCTAAACACTTTTTGCCCAAAAGGCTTTTATGAAATTTTGGAAGTTAAGAAAGTGCGAGTGAGAATGATAAAAAGTTAGAAGGAGGCAGATCTTAAGATTACAGTGATAGAGATGACAAGGGACTGATCAGCTTTTAAATTGTGCATGTGAGTGAGCTTGTTGACTGGCAGAGGAAAACAATCTATGAAAAGGAGAGTAGATAAAAGAGGTAGAGATCTAGGTCTAACTGGAGATTGATTAGATTTAAATCCATGTGGAGAATCCCTCAACACCGTGATCAATGGGTAGAAGTAGAAGTTTATGAAGGAGAATCTGGGAATCAGCACAGATTTGTCGGATGAAATTAATGTGGAACTTAAACAAAGTGAATGTGGATTTCTCACACTGGATTGTCTATTTGCAATTCTCACACCTGAGACATTGGATGAACTTTTGACAAATAGCAGTGGTTATGCGAGGAAACTTATGTCTCTCAATACCCTAATCAAGGGGTATTAATTTTTTAATGAAATTTTGAATCTGTGACCAGTTAGGTGTTGGTTTCTTCCATGACTTTCCCAAGTTTTATGTGTTTCAACCTCAGGGTGGCAGATAAGGTCTTTGGGCAACCCTGTCAAGTGCATCTAAACATCATGCACCTTGATGTGGCATGATGATGTTACGAATCTACAGATATATAAATTCATACATGCTTATATGTATGAGAATGTTGAGTCAAATGACATAGATATTCATGCACTTTTTTACCTGGAAGAACCAAAATCAACAGATACCACTTAGACTTGACTCCAACTCATCTGTCGCAGAGAAGAAGTGCAAAATTGATACAGTTATTGGAGGAAGGCCATTTTATCTACACGACATACCCTCTTCTACTTTCTCAGACCATAGGCCCGTTATTGCTGTGACACTGCCAACAAATCCAGGAGAAATTTTTGCACTAGTGCAGTTGGAGATGAATTACTACATCACTGTGGCCTTCGAAGACAAAAAGGTGAAGAAATTTTGCACTGTGGTTTCCAGCAAGAATTCTGCAAACACCAAACTGTATATATTCGTAGTGGTCCCACAGAGAAGCCATCAATTGTCCATAACTACATCACAAAGATGAATGGTTATGAGGGAAGACCAAGCTTATGACACCATCTATTTTAGCAGTTTCTGTCTCTGACAACGCAAAATCAAGTCTTTTTGCTATACGCAGTTGTAAAATAATACCTTTTGTGTACCACTTTTGGCTTCTCTTCCTTTTTAAAAAAATTTTTCCAGATTTTAGAGTACTTTCTACTTTCATTTTCATCATTAACCAATGTAAATGAAAACTTAATGAAACATTTAACTATATTTTTTCAAAATAACTGGATTATAAAAGCTGCATACAGTTTACTTTCATTTTTATTCACTGTTTTTAACAGCCACAATTTAGCTTCTAATACATGAAATAAATATAAATATATGTGTGTATAATATATATATATACATACACACACACACATATATTGCATAAATATGTATGTTTTCATATTGTCCCACAGATCATGGAATTGGGGCACCACCTGAGGCAGACACCCCAGTAGCGGATGATCAAGTAAATAAAGCAACAATGGATCAACCTTTACATGGTGTGATAACAGATGAACAAGCAAGCAATGTAAAGGATCAATTACCTTCAGATGAACATGCAAACAATGTAGTAGAACTGGGTCAATTATCCCCAGATGAACGAGCAAACAATGTAAAGGATCAATTTCCTCCAGATGAACAAGCAAATGAAGTAGGAATGGGTCAATCTCCTCCAGATAAAAAAGCAAATGAACTAGGAATGGGTCAGTTGCCTCCAGATGAACAAGCAAATAACGTAGAAGGAATAGGCCATTTTCCTCCAGATGAACAAACAAACGGAGCAGCAATCGACCAGTCTCTTCCTGGTAAAACTGACAGCCATGAGAAGTTAAGAGAGCCAGAGGCAGGGGGGAAAAGTGACAAAGATGAATCTCCACTAACGTCAGATGACAAACTTGAGGTCATCTCTGAGAAAGTGGCAAACACACACCATGAGTTGAAGGAAGAAGAATCGAAAAATCAGGAGGCGGTGACCTTTAACATTGATGATGAAGAAGGAGAGCCTGAAGAGGAAATTCCTGTGTATGATCCATCATCAGTTCCATCAGGAGAGAATGTTAAACTTCATGTGACAAAAGAGGCTGATAATGTCAATGCTAATATTGACGGTAACAAAAATGCCGTAATTGCTGGAGAAGAAACAGAGGCTAATCAACAGCAAGAGAGTACAGTTGATGAATCTCATGTACAAAAGGATATACAAAAAGAAGAATCTGATAAACATGAAAGCCTGGAAGAAAGTGATCGTGGGATAAAGATTGAGGATCGCTCTTTTATTGAGAGCAAAGCAGATCAGAAGGTAGAAAAGAGTGAAAATAGTTTTGAGGAAGGCATGATTTCAGATGAAGATGACAATAATGCAAGTGATACTGACACAAATGAAGCTAACGGTTTCAAGTCTCTTCCAACAGAGCCACCATCATCTGTTGCAGTTGATGAAACAGAAGAGAATCTGGGTGCTGAAAAACCCAAAGTATCAGGTGATGAGGGCAGGGCAGAAGGAGACATTGAGAAAGTGAAGAAGTTTGGTGACGTGCCAGAAACACAAGATGAATCAGAAAGGATAGATACAGTAGATGAACTTCGTGTCAAGGAGAGTCTTGATAATATGCAGAGAAGTCCTGAAACTCCAGATGTGTTAGGAGAAAGTGGAGGATCAAAAGATAGTGTAGACCAGGCAGAAAAGAGTGAAGTGTCATCGAATGCAATGGAGGAGTCAGAGAAGTCTGTTGTTCATGAAGACAAGATAGAATCACCTGTTGATGTACCAGGGAAAGATTCACTTTCAGACAGTACCCAAGATAAATCTGATGAACAGGTGGAAAACATCAATACACCAGTTGACGTAGGAAATGAGGATTTGTCTTCAGAAGGAATTGAAGAAGGTGCAAATTCATACCAAAAAGGTGAAGCCAGTAAAGATCAGTCAAATGAGAGCGACATGGAAGACCATTCCAAAAGTATTTCCTCTGGAGAACAGCTTGAAGGCTCAGAAATCAATCCAAACTTGGATAGTAGTATGTCATCAGTAAACGTAGATTACAGCACATCTGAAACACCAAGCCTAGCTGACCATTTTACGGAATCAAGCAGTTCTCTAAATGCAGACAGTCCTTCCTTGGAGGAGACTCCATCCAGCATTACCAATACCGAAGAACTTTCAGAAAAAAATGGATATGAAACCGTCATTGAGGATCATACAACCTTTGTGTTTGATTCCAATAGCAATGTTGTCACTGTTAATATACTAGAGGTCCAACCAACAGTCGATGAACAATCCATACCACCCCAAACAAGTTCAACTGCATCGTTAACTCAGGAAATAAGGGCATCTGTCAGCCCAGTTGAAGATGTGCTTTCATCAGTAAGCCAAAATTCTTCTCAACCTGAACCCATTGACTCTAAAAGGGAGGGTTTGACACCTGTATCAGAAACATCAAGAGGAATTTATCAAAGTTCCGATTTTAACAGTAGACGAGTATTGTCACTGAATCGCCAGTTTTCCAAGCCCTCTGGGCAAGAGCCTGCAGATATGTCATCCATACAACCTACTCCAACCTTGGAAGGTTCACAGACGGAAAACCCTGACGCACAAGATTTGCCAAATCCCAATGATGCGGAGACGTCTGATGAGGCAAAGGGTCATGAAAAGAGAGATGTAGGAGCTGGCAGTTCTTTCCTTTTTCATGGTGAAAACATTCACAGTGATAGAGAAGATCCAGGAGATTTGTTGGAGAAGGCATTGAATGAAGAAGAAAGTGAAAAGCTAAACACACCTTTAAATGCAGTGGAGGAAGAGGAGTTATCAACTGATAAACCTCCCCTTGTGAGTAATTGTCATTTCGTACATGTGCTCTCATGTGTATTGAATTTGTGTACATCATTTTCTCATACCATTTTTGTGACGAAAAAAAGATCATCTTCAGTCATGAATTATTTGAAATCTTGGATAAGACATTGATGGTCTAACCCCCCTCTTATTTTAGAGAAAATTTTGCAGCAAAACTTTTAAAATGTACTTAAAAGATAGGAAAATTACAATTTGGGGAGTTTATGGATAGGGCTTTGAAGATGTTAGACATTCATGTGTAATATCTGGACCATTCAGAAACAAAAAGCATAGAATAAATAAATGCTTGAAAAAGACAGGTCAGATTTTCTATTAGAAAAAAAAACCCAATTCTTTAATAATGGTAAATCAAAGCTTCTACTTCATCACCATATGAATTTTCCTTCATGCTTGTCCAAAGAATTTATAGAATCAAGGTTGCCAATATTCCGTAAATTTACGGAACTCCGTAAATCTTTAAATCTCCGTAAATCTCAGATCACCGTTAGAGGGAAATGTTGTGGTGACAAAATTTCAGTCTTACGGAAAGTAAGGCCGACATGGATAAAGAGGTCTACGAAGTTTCAGCTGTACGGAGTCAATACCGCCGCATCCGGGTTACGGAATCACTTGATAATAACATCCGGTGCACGATAGCTCTTGCACCGTTTGAATGAACGCCAGTCAGTCCATTGTTTCGCTCTATTGCCGTCAGCGTCTGAAATACCGTGCATCTTTTTGATCGTGAATCGACATTTTTACCAAAGTTTACTTCTGTCTATATTTTGACTTTGCTCTATCTCTTAAAATTGTTGATTATCTATACTTCTTTTGCCTTGTTACATTTTTTCTTGATTTTTTTGTCTAAATCTTTGTATTTCGCTTCTACATTTTTTGATTTCCATCTTTCTTCTATCAATTCTTGTATGTCTTTATTCATCCATTTCTTTTACATATTTTCTAGGAATATTATTCTCTATAACTACATTTAGTTGTTCTACATCTGAGATGTTGTCTAGGGTCTCATATTTGTTTTATACTGCTATGGTGATTTCGTCTTTTAATCATTCATCAGATTTTAGTGGGTCCATTTGAAATGTTGGATCAATTTATGACTTTTTAGTTTTCTTAAATTTTATCTCAAATTTACACTTGACTGGAAAATGGTCTGAATCGCAGTCAGCTCTTGGCAGTGATTTGGATGTTTTCAGAGCATTATGGAAACGTTTCTGTATAAGAGTATAATCTAGTCCAGGGTATGATGTTAAACTGCATCCATTGGACAATCAGCAACTAAACATGTAACTCCATCAACCTACCATGACTAGGAGAGTAGTGGAACCCATTAGGATTAAAAATAAAACCTGCCAAGGGTAGATGATCATAATTATGACAACAGCCATCCACAGATCCCCACTGCCTTGTGGGTTAATTGTAAAATAAAGGCTAGCGGAGACCCGTACACAAACTGCAGTAGGCAAGGGGAAACCACTGCTGTAAGCTCCCAAAAATATCATGGCACAAAGCTCAGAAAGGTTTTCAGTCAACAATGTTAACAGGATTTGTGAATCAGCCATGTGCAACAGGCGGCTGTAGGTCGTCATCCTGCAACTGCTTGCAAAATTAACACCACACAGCAACAATCCAAATTAGCTACATAGAAAGGAAGAACACTATATCAAAAAGGAGAACTAGATAATGTTGATCAGGAAAAGAATGAAACATCCTAGGGCTTGCTGAAGTAAGATGGAAAGGAGCAGGTTCTATTAAAGCAAGCAACAAAACTCAAATCTATTCAAGTGGAGATAAACAGGAAAGTGGTGTTGGAATTTTATTTGACAAAACAACAGCAAAAAGTCTTAAGAGCTGGTGTCCGATTTCATTCAGGGTAATTGTAGCTGAACTACTAAGTAAACCCTTAAATCTTGGTATTATTCAAGTGTATGCACCAACATCTGTAAGTGAAGATGAAGAAATGGTAAGATTTTATGAAAATTTATTACAATACTTTAATTTTAGAATACAATCAATTGTTAGCCACTTTTGAAATAATCTATTGCAGAATGCATTGTTTGAATCTGCACATGGTGATGAGAATGACGTTCAGACCATATCTCATAAGTGTGAAGTCTTGTCTCATGCTGCCTATAAAAGGAGACTGAATGAAGCCAGTCGTAAAGGACAAAACATCGGCCCCAACATTTTTTATTTAGCTGGTTATTATGACCCAACTGTCAGCTTAGTCAAGTTTGAACCTGGTGTTTTATAATCTGATATGTTGATGTGAATTGAAATATTGTTTAGGTAAAAAAAAAGTCTTGTTTTTAAAATTTTAAGAATTATATAAAATTTGATTGTGCTATACAGATTATATCATAATACAGATTATATCATAATTTTGATGATGCTCTCAAGATTTTATACATTATTGTATTAAGTTAAGTGATAATTTATTGCTTTTATGAATTGATACACAAGGATCTTAAGTCAAAGTATGTAGTAACAACATTTTTTTGTTGTCAATTTATAACTCATACCTCCAAGTTCTTTAAAAATTATTTTTGAAATTTTATGAAATCTGCTCACAGTTAAGTAGTATTCACCTCTTCCCCACCACCATCATTTTAACTTTCCTTTTGCTGTATGATTTTACTTGCGTTATTCTCCAGGATTCTGCTCTTTCCTGTTTTTATTGTAATGCTTTTTTCCGTCCTCTTCAGTGTTACAGTTATTGCTCTTGACTGTTGGATGAAACAATAAAGAGTCCCTATAGTTACCTTGGAGGGTTAGAAAACTGGAGGAATGTTAAAATTGAAATTATGTAAAAGATAAAGAATATTGATATTTTTTTGTATTAATGGGTCACTAAAATCTTAAGCAGTTTACATTATTTGAATAAGGCTTCCAAATTGAAATGGTGGTTTTTTGAGTTTGTTTTGCTTTAGTCCATCCTTTATTTTTGAACATATGTTGCATTTTCAATAATTATGAGATGATGAAAATTTGTGATTATGTTTTGCAATATTTTAAAAACTTTTTTGTAAAGAAGATAAAAAAAAAAAAACGAGCGAGAGGAAAAAAGGAAAATCTTTTAAAGTTTGGTGACTTCCATTGATACTTAGATATGATGCACATTTTTGATAACTCAATGTGTTAGATGAGTGGGCTTGTCTTTCAAATTCAATTGCAGGCATGAGATGTGAAATTGCTATGAAACTGCTGATCTTGGCCCACCATCTTTAAAATGAAGCAAAGAGCTTCTACTTCAAATGAGAGAGGAGTTGTATAGTAAATTTTCTGCTCTTTGATACAGATAATTTTATTAGAAAATTCTGAGAAACATTAAAAAAAAAGAGAAAGAAGCTTTATGAAAAATTTGTGAATAAATTATAGACTTCATGTACAGTTTTAGCCTCCTTAGAAATCTTGACCCAACATGCTGAATCTGATATGTCACAGAGCTGTGAAAATGACAGATTACATAAAAATGGTATTGAAGTATTTTTTATTTGATTTGAAAATGAGATTCCACATATTAAAAAAAAAGAATTGTTTTATATAGCATTTAATCGTAATTTGCTGGTGATATCAGTTTTGTTTAAGTTCCTGGATGTAATGTTTTGTGTTTTCCCTGACTGCAATTTTTTGAATTGTTCTTCTTTTAAAATGATAGTATCAACTTAATGGAAGAGAACAGTGAAAATATAAAGAATTTCCTGTAATGAAACATATCCATCCATCAAAATGTGGGTGTGATGGGGGTTATTGTCTTTGTAGGATGCCTTGCATTGTTGGGAGACTATAATTTTCTTGAAATTTTCCAAAAATTCTTCTTAACTTCAGAGTAAGTAAAGGCAAAATTCAGTTCTATTTATGTGCAAACACTGACGTAATGGCTCCCATGGTTTTTTTTTAACCATAAAAAACTAACAAATGGACTTATTCAAATTTAATAAATATGTTTTTAAATCAATCAAAAAGATTCTTTTTAACCAGTTTTGAGCTGAAATAAGCTGTATGATTTCAAAAGAAAATGAAATGATGAACACATTTTGGATTGGTTCTTTTTCATGCCAATACATTGAGAGTTGGAGCTACAGCTTGAAATAAATTATTGCCATTTTAATACATTCTTGTGTTAGTTTTTTGTTGTTTGTTTACATCTACAGACACACTACCATTGTATGGAATGTAGTGAAGCTGAATTTTACTTAAGTTGATTCATATGCTCTCTCCACCCCTTTACTCCCAATTAATAATTATAATAGCAAAAAGTAAATCTAAAGTCAATTTTCCTCAAGTTGATTTTGGAAATCTGCAACATTCCATTCCATTGCGAAAATCCATCACCCAAAAATCAATAACTGATGTACATATTAAGTAGAATAAGCCTTCCATGTAGGCACATTTCTTAATCACACTACAATGTACAAGACCCATTGGTATGAAATCGTAACTTGGCCAGACCTTGCATTTTGAATGAATTTCAGCCATCATGGAGACATTCAATCCATAGTAAGCTTAGACTAGCACCCAGATCACAAATATGAAAAATGAAACTTTGCGGATACTTGCTAGCTATTCAGCAAAGAATAGGGAGGTTCAATTCTGTTTGCTTTTCAATTTGAGAACTCAGCCGGAAAGCGGGAGATTTTATTATAAAGAGTGGTAGGACTAATATTCTTAGGGATCGGTAGAGGGCAATGAATCCCCTACAAAGGCATTGGAGAAAGATATGGATAAAAATGTCCCCAACAAT
>JAOWAY010446675.1:0-13312 GCA_028565895.1 Goniobranchus geometricus | reverse complement strand
GTCTTAAAGTATTCTCCAATGTTGCTGTTGAGGAGGACTGCACTGCTGGCATTGTTATACAGTGACTCGATGACTTGCATTGGTCCTTCCTCGATGCCAAAGCCTCTCAAGACATGCCAGAGTCCTTCATGCCACACTCTTTCAAACGCCTTCTTAAAATTGATAAAGTTGTGCTGTATCATTGACATATTTGATGATTTTACAGTTTTAAAGCTGGTTGGGTCCTTGGGGGAAGTCTTGGAACCATTTGAAGAGACTGAGACACAAGCTCATGCTAAGTTTGTTTAAATTTTGGAGAACATGGGAGTTCATGGCATGGAAAGCCAATGAGAAGTTGATGAAGCGCAGGCGCAAGCAGTTGTCAGGTGACTGGTCATGTTTGGTGGTGATGTCAATAACAGTCTGAAGAACATCTTCCACTTCTTTTAAAGTTTGGTTGGCAAATTGGAGATGGTCTTAGACGTTCTGCTTCTGGAGCTGTTTCATATTTTTGAGGCATTTCATTGGTAGCAAAGTCATCGAGTTTTGCCAGTTTTTCACTTTAGATGTTGGAACAATTGTTCTATGTTTTCCAAGATGTTGGAACTTGGGCAGTATCTACTGACTGTTTGAGAGCTTGAATCGCTAAAGTCTCATTCATTTTTCTGTTTTTTTTATCACATCATTGCATCAGGATGGAATAATGTTTCCTCATTTACTTCCTGATGGGCATTTGCATTGTTTTATTCTCTTTGCTCAGGGCCAAATTTTAATCTTCCATATGAGGTGGTTTGTTTCACCTTAAGTTTTCCATATTAACCCCAGGTTTCATCTCATTTTTTTACTGACTGGTTTGAAACACAGGAGGCTCGCATCCCTTGATATTAATAGACTTTTTAGCAGCTTGATTTTGGAGAAACAGCAGGTAGTCAATGAAATCATTGAATAGAGACAGTTCATCACTCCTGGGATTACATAGGAAGCAAGTTTGAGTCAGAACTGATATTTTATGACAGATTTGACTGAACAATTATCGTAATGTAAAGCCTTAAAAAATGGTCTGCATGTAATTTTCTAATTCACTTTTGTTCCTTGTTAGACCTTATATTGCTGTATTGTCAGCAAATTTTATGATGGGGATATTCGGAAAGATTCCAACAGATTTGAAAACCTTGGAATCCCCTTTAATGAGAAGTTAGATTGGCATTGTCACATTGATGTCTTCTTCAAAAAGTGAACAAAAGGTCATTCTGTTTAAGAAGATTCAGTTCCTTCAATATTGAAAAAGCCATTCTTAATCTATTCTTTCAGCCCCCTATTGTTAGTGTCTTTTAATTTTGCATTTCAGCCTGGGGTAGGAATACTTTATGATTGAATTCAACTTATACCTTTATCTTTGTTTCTTCAGGATAGCTATTTGAAGGTTATAATCATATACCGGGATTGATGTGATGATATAGTATAGACAGAAAGGCAGACAGCTAAATAGATAGATGGATAGATATATGGATGGTTTATAGATCTGGTTGCATTCTTTGCACATTCTATGTGACATCTATTGGTGAGTAATTCAAGAATGCAGAACTGGTGTCATCAATAAGTTCAAGATCTGCATAACTTTGGATAGGAATTAAGTCTTGAATTTATGCATGTTAAATTTCACAAATCTTGTTTTATATGATATTGGAAACAGCCATCAAGATATTCAAGGATCCACAATTTTTCATCATCTCATGATCCGGTCGTGATCAAGCCACGTCTCTCTATGTCCTAATAAGATGCTGAATATGTCCTGATATAATTGCATCTTGGTTCTTGAGTTAGGTTGAAAGGGGCCCAATGCTCCTGCATGAAGGTATTACGAAGTATCAAACCTTCTCCAAGAAAAAAACCCAACAGTTATATAAAACCTGAATAGATCAATGTGGCTTAAAAAGAACTTTCCAAATTTAAACAATGAATACATTTTCTTTTTTATCGCAACCATGAAGTGTTTCCCAAATCTAACTCTTACACGACTTTTAAAATAGATTTTGTTTAGCTATGCTTTATTACATTCGCTTCAACTCCCTTTAAGTTTATTTCAAAAAGGTAGCCAGCAACAGGTCAACGTAAAAGACCCCAAAACCCCTCTCCAAACTTCAACCTGGTGGAGATCCTGGGCTCAGGGAAACAGACCCAGGAACCAAAAAACCTCAATGTGAAGAGGTAAAGAAGACAATCACAAGACACAAGCAGCAACAGTTTGATGTAAAAAGAAAGGCAAAAATATCCCCATCAGTTGAATAGTGCTGAAACTCTTCTACAACACACACATAGTGTAAACAAAAACAAAAAATGCCCTGATTGAAAATCAAAAGGTTGATGGCAGAAAAATTTGAGTAAGCAAGTGTTGATTCATCGAGTCCGGATCAAGAATCTGGGTAAAAAAGATTACACTTCTTTCATGTTATGATTGGTTGTGCCGTACTGTTTTCTCTAAAACCACTTACGGGGAGAAGTGCAATGTAGTAAGTCTGTGTCTATTATGGTGAAGACACTATTTAATGTGCGTCATCTCAAGACCACTTAATGAAGGTGTCAGACCTTGACAATGGCAAATACAGTGGAATACTCTGTAGGTTGTTACAAGCCACTGTGACTATAATCAAAGATTATATATTGTCAATATTGTAATCTTTGCTTTAATCAATATTATAATCTTCGCATTAATTAAGGTCACTTTATGTTTTTGTGGTCAAGGAGAATGCTTCATGAAAGTTAATGATGAGAGACTCCCCAATAAAGAGATAACTGCTAAACACAAAATACCAAATAATGGTGGCAAAAAAAAAAAAAAAAAAGAAAACCCCAACAAAACAAAAAACCCCACAAAAACCCCCTTCTCCAACACAAAAATAACAAAACAAAACAAAACCAGTAATAAAAACACAATACAACAACAAAAAAGCAAACTCCTCTGACACCAACCTCCCCCCCCAACCCCTCAACCATTAAAAGAGATCACCAAAAAACAAATAGAAAAAGTAAGAAGAAAAACCAAGGGGAAAACCCAAAAGAAAAAGCAATGAACAAAACAACAACAACCCAAAACAAACACAAAAAACAAAAACAAAATGGGGGAATATTGAATCAGACACAAGAGATAGCACACAAATAAGCGCGGCACAAGGTTATCAAAATATATCATGAAGACAATAGGAACTTCAACTGAGAGAAGTTAACAGCTATGAAAACCATTTGAATTTGTATAATTGGCAACATAGGCCCACAGACTCTACATTATCTCTCCAGCATCATTCCATCTTAGAATTCCAATGGCAACATGTCAAATGCATTGTACTAGCGATCCAGTAAAATCTTTCACTACCCGGTACCTAAGGCCAGCTACCTATTCATCCTCGAGTAGTATGGAGTCAAGTGTCAGTGATGTGTGTCTATGGACCAGGCTATGCCAGCTGCATATGATGCCAGGCTGTCCTTGAGCAAAATTAGGACAAGAGTGAATGTTCCTTGACTTAACTGAAGTTGAAATGGGCTATGCTACAGGGATGAAGATCTATTAAGTTTATATTGTCAGGCTTTGGCTGTGGACATCTTGTTTGAACAAAAAGGTGAAATTTATTCAATCCATTTGCAAGGAAATTTGTGTTACTTATGGATTTAAATCCACTGTAGAATGTCAATTGCAAGGTGTAACACCTTAAAGACGATATAATAATACATTATATTATACAATGAAATTAATGTCACCTCTCTGTGGTTTGTTGCAGTGCAGCCCCCTGCTCCCTCCAGTTGTGAACTGGTTCTTATTCAGACAGAGTTGAATAAGATATAAAAGATCACGTGTGTTACCTGAGGACACAACACCAGTGAAATAGAGCCTTCCACCAGGAAGTCAATGGCTAAGCAATGATTCAAGGCAATCCTTGATGGTTAACTAATCTAAGTAACCACAATGTCATTGCTTGACAAGCCAACATTGACTGGTGACGTGATCATTGCACATGACCACAGCGCTCCCTTTAAGATAAGGTAATCCTTAATTTCTCAAAATCTACATTAATGAGATTGAACCCAGGTGGGATAAGACAGTGCATTCATGAGCTGCAGAGCTTGACTCCAGCGAAGAAGTCCTATGGTACAAAAATCGAGAAAATGACAGGTTGCATCGGCATCTCAGTAGAAATCAAGACGAGCAGCATTCAACAGTCATAGAAAAGTTTTAGACCTTCTGAGATCATGCCTCAACGCCACGGTCTGGCCCATGATAACAAATCATTGTGTTTGGATAAATAGGCCCAGTAAGGTACTTTGCTTACCTCACTCCCCTCATATATATGTGAGTCCTTGGCAACAGGCAGCAAAAAACATTGTCAGTTTGCTAGGAGATGCAATTATAAGGTTTCTCAAACATAAACTCCATGGGGAGTTGAGAAAGAGTCAGGGGGCTATGTAAAAAGGACACAGACAAGAAAATTCAAAACACACAGATTCACAAAGCAAGCAAACAAACAAAACACAAGTCTTAAATGTTCATGCATTTTGGTTCTTACACTTTAATTTTTGTTAATTAATTGATAATTACACAATATGGATAAAAATTGAGGTTAATAACATTCACACAGTACAAAATGTATTTCATCCCATCCTTCTCTAGGGTGCTCTAGGCAACATAATCCAATTGTAACCTTGATGTTTCAGCTCTGGTGATAAGTCTTGCTTCCAGCCATCACTAAGCTGATCTCTCTTCATGACACGGTGTATGTAAAATATTATTATAATAATATGTGTGAGGGATGATAAATTTTGACATTGAATTTCAAGGAAGACAATCACATTTTCCCACTGCGAAGATATGTTTTCTTATCAGGAATTTCAGGTCTGGCTTTCCATTCATTTCCATAAGAACTACAAAGACTGCAATGATCACATTTCTCATTCAACTTACAGGTATTGCTTTAATATTAAACGGAAGGCTGAAAGGAATCTTCCTTTTCCTTTAATAATTAATTTCTAAAATATACTGGTAGAGAAAGTGAGATAAAAATGAATACATGTGTACAGTATGTTTGTAACTTATTCATTGAGTAATAAAATACATAGAACTCAATTAACACTTTGAAATGCTTAATTCTATCAAAAATTTGTTATCATACAAACAAAAAACCTGTGTCAACCATAATCTCTAGCAAAAATGCATTGCAGATGTTGAATGTTAGACCTCTATATGAGATCAGCCATTTTCTCTCAGATCATCAAACTCTGTGTTCATTTCTTTTCAGGATTTAGATTGTCACACAGAATAGTCCATTACTGGGTAACAAAAGCACTGCTGTTGATATAGATCTAGCCCTTAAAAAAGAAAAGCCAAAGAGGAAGGAGATGGGAGAATATATTCAGTGACCTACAAAGCCAAGCACTGGATCTCCCATCTCCCAATCCACTAGCTACAAAAATGTTGATCTAAGGATAGTTTGTTGATGTTATGGTATACTCATTTAAGAAGAACTGCGAAATAATTTTTAATTTTGATCAAAACTCATTGTGAATTGAGATTTGCCAAGATGTATAAGATTTTAAGTCATCAAAACTCATTGTAATTGAGATTTGCCAAGATGTATAAGATTTTAAGTGTCTTTATGATTTCTGAAAGCCCCAAATTCAAACATTGTGTCATTAAGTGCAGATGGCCGAATGTTTAAGGCATTGGCCTTGGGATTGAGAGGATCTGGGTTTGATTCCCACAAGCGACGACTTTCCCTGAAGTAAAAAATTTACCCTTATAGCTTCAATTCACTTAGGTTAAATGAGTACCCAGCAATAGCCTGGTATTTTTGTGGAGAATGTGTTATACATTATATTTCCCAAGAGCTATGCCTCCTGCAGGATTAAGTATTGTAAGGTGCTTTGAGAACATTCTTAGAACAGTGGCAGGCGCTATAAAAATACAATTTTTATCTTTTTAGCGATTGACGGCTCCAAAATTGGAAAAATTTATTTCATGCTTTCCTTAAAATTGCTTAGTATAGTGGAGATGAGATTATTAAAGCATGTTAGAAGATCGTTAGGTTCCGAAATACAGAGGTTCTTATAATTTATATAGATGAAATCAGTTTCCCATGAAAAAAAAAAAAAAAATTTTTTTTTACATGCATGACCAAGTGGTAATTACTGTGCAGATTGTGAAGTGAATTACTCTAAAAAAGACTTTTTGAGAGGTTGACCTAGTCTTTAGAAACAGAGCTTTTTCCTTTGGCAATGGCAAACTACCACATTATGCCGTTTGCCTAGGGTACGGGACTAACTTTACTTATCTGACTTATCTCATAAAACTATGGGAAAGCCTTTGCCTTTACATCATTGTTCCACCATTTAAAAAAAAAAAAATCCCGGGTCTCATACCTGTACTGCCAGTGTTAGCTCATATTACATGTTCAGTTCTCCATTATTCGTAACGCAGCATCTACTTTTACTTTGTCATTTTGTTATCAATTCATCTGCTATGTCATTATGTTGAATCTTTCATTCACATCACTACCCAGCATGCAGTTAGCTTTAATAATAATTATATTGCTCTTCCGGTCCTCTACAGGATCCCAGGTGAGGCCTGTCCCCAAGCCCATTGCCTTAATGGCATTTTATCTGGTATTAACATGTCATGTTGCATTCTTTTGCTATTAAAAAAATTGGCAATCTGAGCATGCGACCGTTATTCCTATTCTACAACATAGTAAAGGAAATGTAGAAGGCACTACCAAGAATGGGTGGAAATGGGATGTCAAAATCTAAAACAGACTGTCAAGATAGGAGTGAGCCCCCAGCGAAGCCAAACCGCCACAACTGTACTGTAATGGGGATGCCGCCTCAGCCAAAATGATCACCCCATCCTGATGCATTCACTGTCCCTTTGCCTTTCACAAAGCCAAATTGTTCTTTTCCAATTCCTGGTGATAGTTTACAAATTCTTTTCATAATAATGCGTAGCCTGGTCACCTGACTCATAATACATATGGTTCGATGTTGTCTGTATAATGCTTTCTATTTTTTCCCCATACCTTCTTTACAGAATAACAATGGAAGAAAAAGTGTTCTGCAAAGTCAGTCAGCAAACAACTCTTGCACAAAATAGAGTCATTTGCTTTCATTTTATACAAGGGTATATGAGTTGGTTAAATATTATGGATAATTTTTCCATTGAAGCAATTTTAACCTGACTTCACCAGTGCATGTAATAGGCAATTCCCAACAGTTCCTGTCCATCTGACAACCTTTCCTTTCCCAAAACTGTGCAATTTAATCTAGCTTTCCTTCTGCTTTTATTGCTTCATAAATTTCTTTCCTGGTGAGATCTTGGAACAATTCTGCCCTTTCTAATGTCACTAGGAAATTGCACCTGTGTGCCTGCTAATGCGTTAACAATGGCATAACAATCAAGCTCAATTCTGTTGTAATTATCAAAAACTTCTTAAAATTTTGTGAATGTCATAATTTTGTACCCATCACAGAAGTCTTGGATGTGTACAATATTTCTATCAATAATGTTTTGCATAAATAGACTTTTTCTCTTAGACTGTATTTTGCTATTATTAAAGATTTTAGACTGTATTTTGCTATTATTAAAGATTGTGTCGGATATGTAAACTTTAACCTTTTCCTTTTCGACCATCGAGATGCTTAATCAACAGCTGCAGAACTCATTTCCAATCCAAAGCTGCAGAATTCGTTTCCAGATACTACATACTATGATTGAGATCCATTCCTTTAAATCGAGCAAAGATATATTGCTATTAATACATTAAAGATGCTAATTTCCCCGCCATCCTGTAGAATAATTTGGTATCACTTTCCCGTCAGCTTCTTCCAGTCTGATTAACAATTTCCCCCTGTTGATAAAAAAAAAATCTTGTATTGCTTGCACATCAACCATTCCAAGTCCACCTTCATTGTAGTCATTGCACATAATTTTCCTTTTCACTTTTTCAAACACTCTTTTGTTAGGGTGTTTCTTCTGCCATATAAATTTGAAGAGTAATCTATTAAGTAAAGTAAGAGTAGTGGTGGGTAATGCTAACCGTTTTTTAAAATGTTTTTCTTACCTATTGTAGATAGATTTCTATGCTTCCATGTCTTCAAAATATTCATAACATTGTCAATTTTTAAATCCCAATTATCACTGTTTTCAGAAGCTGCTATGTTTTTACTAAAATGATCTCTAATATCTTTACTTTGTCCACTACTTTTATGCCCAGAAACTTTGTGTTCATTTTTTTATTTTTCCCCAGACCCATTATATGTGATTTATTTACATTAAGTGAAAAATCGGTGAAAGGAGAAAACTCATTTAGTTTATCTAAAATTCGTCTAGGATACTCTGTGTCTTTTATAAAAAATGTGTCATCAGCGTATTGCATAATGATATAATTTACATTATCTTTTCTGATTCCCTTGAGGTTTTCATCCTGCTTGACGCTAATGGCCAAAAGTTCTACAGCCAAGACAAAAATCAGAGGTGAAATAGGGCAACCTCGGTGCACCCCTTTTTGCATCTCAAAATCTTTAGAGATAGGACCACCATTTTTAACACATGCTCTTCTTCCATTTTTAGTATTGGTGCTGTCCACTGACAAAATTTATTACCAAACCCAAATCTTTTAAAGGCTTCCAGATGAAGAGTTTAAGATACAGTATCAGACGCTTTCCTATAATCTATCGACAAAAGTAAAGTTTTTGATAAACTTACTTTTTAATGTTCAATTATGTCTTCTATTTCTCTTAGTAACTGTGCTACATTTATCCCCCCTTATGAATCTCTTTTGATAGCTACTGACAACACTATCAATTGCTAAATTTAACCTTGAGGGTAAAGCTTTGGTCAATATTTTATACTCAACATATATCAAAGCAACAGGTCTCCAATTGGAGATGTCATGTCTATCTAATAATTTTCCTTTACGAAGTAGAATAATAACCCCATTTTGTTGGATTTAAGTTAACTTTCCTTCAGCAAAATAATACTGAAAGCATCTCAAAAGAAGGTCTTTAATCTTGTTCCAAACACTTGATAGAATTCTGCTGGTATACCATCATACCTGGGCGGAGCCATTTTTTAGTTTCTTCAATACCTGTTCACAATTGTCATCATGCTTGTCTTTTTGTTTAATCGGGTAGAAAGTGTAAATCATTCCTGCCCATGAACTTTTCATGGTTGAGCGGCTTCAATCAGTGTATCAAATAGTACACTGCCAACCTTAAACGTGATGCAATATTCCATAACATACTGAATTAGATTTGTAATCATCTGGTATAAACTGTGCAACAATTTAAGAAAATCTAAAACACTTTGCTTTAACTACCACATGCAGGTCCTGTTAACCTTTACATTGAAGCTGTAGAGCTGTAAAACCCAGTTGCGAGTATATGTGAGTTGAGCAAGCAGTCATAAGCCAGTGGAATAATTGAAATAATCCATTTTCCAATAATTCAAAATTCATTCAGATGATTTCAGGAGATAATCCAATCCACTGGGGAAAAAGTCTCTGAGACAACACTATCTCCAATCTTCACTCTCATGCCATTCCCATCAAATTTGATGTGCACATTGTCTGACCATTGAATTTCCATTTATTACCACACCCTTCACAAATATGTTTGATAAGTCCTTAGTCTTTGCTAAGATCACAATAACTTTCACTTGAAGCCATTGTTCTTATAGCTAGGCCTAGTCTGGCAACAACTTGGCAAATATTAAAACACAGATCTTTAATATAGGCCTAGCAACTTTACAATACAAATCTACATCTAGGCCTAGTAAACTTCGCGCACGAAAGAGTTTCATCTCTCTCTTTCTTTCTCTGTCTCTCTGCACAAGAGCCTACTGTATAATTGGAGAAGAAAGGCATAATAACTATGCATGTTTCTTGTGGCCTACTACTCTGTTCCCATTCCTCACAAACACATGGGCTGCAACATACAAGCACGCGATCACCGGAAATGCCAAGGTCACACTAGGCCTAATCTCAAGGTCGTATTGAAACAGGCCTACCACCTACTGTGCTGAATCATGGATGGCTCAATAATGAAGTCATCCGCGCACCGTACAAGTTGATGTTACCACACCACATATTTTTCTCGCTCAGTAATAGTAACAGATCTACATGTAACTAATAAACAGAGGGATTCTTCTCACGATTGGCCCAATCAAGGTTAAGACACGGATTCTCTGCAATACCAGCACTGCTGTGGATCCTAGCCCAATATCACTGTTGCTGTGGATATACATGGATCCGTGGAAAACTTTCCACCCTGATAATTTTTCTCTTAGTCTAAGCATTTCCTTTTTGATCATTATTCACAGCATTTATTGATTACATCATCAATGAGGAAAAGAGGGCATTAATCACATGAAGAGCATCTCACCAAAAATCAAAGACTGATTATGGTTAAGTTAACTATTTTAGAAGAATCCTGTCTTGTATATTATAAAAGTAAAAAAAGAACAACAAAGAAAGTAAACAAATTAAACCTGAGAATAAGATTTCAACAGTTTCTGATTAATCCTTGAGTAATCTTTCTGCTTTGTTTGATGAAAAAAATTCCAATCTTACTCGAAGCAATCTTTTTAAAGGATAATTCTTGTCTACATTCTTTCCTTTTCTCTTCTTCACAACAACCTACAACCCTCTCCTCCTCACAAATGATAGGCGTTTATAGGCATATAATTAGTAAGCAGAGAATTTTTTTTCGAAATGGGTTTGTTATACATAAAATCCATTTTTTCTATGACTATTGTATACATTGTGAATAAAATCCAAGCATATTATTATCAAGTTCTTCAAAATAGTTTTTAAGTTCATGAAGATTCTGATAGAACAGAAATGCCCTTACAGTCAGATAAATCAATGGCATGTCAATAAAATTACTTTAGCACCATTATAAATATTCTAAATTGATTTAAATACCAAAGCAAAGGTAGAGAAAAAAGTATTTAAAATAAGAAAAAGTCATAGAAATAAAAATAAATCATATTTAAAAAATCAATGAACATTTTGCACGAAATAAAATAATTCTATTGAAACGTTGACCTGACTCTCCCCGTCTGTGAAACATCCTCACCAATCTGATGAAAAAGAAAACAACGATAGCATTTTAAGTAAAAGACTGTCAACAGCTCAAATATTGTCAATGCGGGATTCTGTCTACCAAACTCCACCATGCTCTTATGAAATTTTGTGAAATCGTTAAAAAATATAATCATTTAAAAACATATCTGACTTTGATACACAAGTATCAAATCAACATTACAAAAGATGCATGACTAAGATAGATCTAGGATTTCTATATCTTATATTTGTATCCTTTGCAAATCAAATCACATCATGTCACTTTTTTTTAAAGGTTTCTTATACTTGTTATTGTGTACATTCTTCTCATGCTCCAAGCTTTTCTTTGTTTTTTTGTTTTTTTATTCACAATATTTGAAAATCATCAAGGAGAGAAAACTGATATTGAGGGTAAGTACAGGATATCACCAAAAAATTGAGGAATTATTAACATTATTCAGGTTATTCTGAGGCTTTAGATTATGCTTTTTTTAAGTTCATTACTAGAGAAATATGGCGGACATTTTGGCTTACTGTGTTAAATAAGGCTGGTCATTTGGATCTAGCTAACAAAATATTTGGTTGTTACTTGTATCTATGTAAATGGGTTGCTGATATAGGATAAAGGTTAATATGGACTCAAAAGACAGTTTTCACCCACATCAGCAAAAGCTATAAGGACAACAACAAAATCCTTGAAGGTGTATGGTACAGCAAATATAAAGGGTTTAATAAAAATAATGTTATGCCAAAGGAAGCAATTAACCTATTGGACTAATCTCTACTTTGACATGTCCATTAGTGTGTTGATGTATTGTGTATTTGTATGTAACTGTTTAAGTCTATATAAGTGCAATGTTGTTTGTGTGACGAGTCTGGTGGATTGGTTCATTCATTGCTTGAAATGCTTAAAAAACACTTTTTGTCTTGGGATAAACTTGTAAGCAAGATGATGTATCAAAATCAGACAGCATGACACCTCAAGAAGGCTTTGCCGTTATTATACCTCAAGGCCCTGGGCAACAATGATCTTGATGCTCTATGAGACAACTTTCTTTCCTTCCCATCTCTCGACATGTGGGATGACAATACATTCAGAGATTAAGAACTGAGATGCAGATTAGATGACTATTTCCTTATAGGCTTTACAATTCCCTTTCATATTTTGTGAATTTAAAAGCCTCCAAACCAATCACTCATGGAATGATCTCATTAGAACCATGGTTCCTAAATTTGTAAATAGTTTGGCCCAACGTGTTTTTATTGACTTAATGAAGAGGGAAAAAAAAGGGATCTTTTAAGTCAAGGTATACTGCGTTTTAATATTGTTTTCGTAGTTTACAGCTGACTCTAAATCAGTCAATGTCATGGGACACAAACCCAAAAATAAAGGATCTGAAAACATTGAGGTTACTTAAGGTCTGTTACCGATCTGTAAACATTCAGGGGTTCATCTGGTTCATCTTAATTGTTTTCTAGTGGCTTCCTTCCCTTCTATAAATTTTTCTTTTTGTTTTTTTTTGTCCAGTTAAGGCTTAAAATTTTTCAATTTTGTAGCAGTTTATATTGCCCATCTTGACAATAGTGCAAATTTTTATGTGCACTGTCATTGAATCTTTTGGTACATGTCCTTCTCCTGATGTCTTCAGAGCCCTCTTTCTAAGTTTCCTGTTTCAGGATGAGCCCCATGTTTCACTAAAGAATTGACATGGCCCTGCTGAGTCTTATTTATTTTTTTCTTTGTTGTTGGGTGGAGGAATAAAACTAATGTGATCCTTTATAAGTTGGGTCACGCTCATACATGAAACTAAGTCTAATCAATGGCCACTGTTTGCTGGTCATTTGGTAATGGATATTTAATATTTTCAAAGGACATCTGATGTTTCACAGTCTGAATGATCAATTTAACTGCAAATTTGACTTAAATGGTGGATTTTATGATTCGCTTCTACAGCTGGACAGTAGGATTTTGGCGTCCCATGGGGCTCTGATTTATGCCCAATTTTGTTTTGTCTATATATGAAGCCCCTGGCTAGTATCATAAAATGGCATGGTCTCAACTACCACTTTTATGCCGATGACTCCCAAGTGTATAAATCCCTCCCAAAAGAAGAAATCTCAAACATCATCATCATCATCATCATCATCAAGTATCGGGTCTGAGACAGACATTGGCGACCATGACACGCCATTCACTTCTCTGTTCAGACAATCTCAGGAAGTTCATGCTA
>JAOWAY010446564.1:0-13314 GCA_028565895.1 Goniobranchus geometricus | reverse complement strand
ACACCATTTTTTTTTTTTTTTTTTTCGCATTGATAAATCATCCGAGTTAAAAAAAAAAAAAAAAAAAAGAAAAAAAGTTGAGGTTTCTTAATCCAAATTTCACCAGGGATGCCCATATCCTTAAAATCTGTCAAAGTGTTCATTTCTACTAGTGCAAAAAATTGATAATTAGAAATTTTATTGACGTTGAGTCTCTTGGAATGCTGGTCTATGCATTGATCGCGAGCAGACTAGATTATTGTAAGCATGTGTATATAAATATAAACATATACTCTTTGGTGTCCCCCTCAAGTCATCAGAGAGACTCCTTAATCTACAAAGGACTGCCAAACTTGAATCTTCCTTCCGGCCTTTTCTGGCATTCACCCACTAGCAACCTGGCGGGTCGAGAATACGGTTGCGTTTATAAATGTCGATGTATCCATGGCCAGACACTTGAATATCTGTCTTCTTTTGTGTCTATTTACAGGCCACCTCAACTGAAGACAGTCAACTCCAAACAACTTGTCCCCTAAATTAATTTATTCCTAGAGACTTTACACACTCTGCTCTAGCAGTTTGAAGCTCACTCTCTACCAAGCCAGAGAGGGCTCAGCATTTTTCACGTTCGGGCGTAATCTGAAGACATAACTATTTCAAGTGGCCTTGTATTTATTTTGCTTTTGTTTTGTTTTGTTTTTGTCTTTTTGACATGTATTCATGGCCTTTGTGGTTTGAACGGTGGGCGTGTGCGCTCCTTCTTTGTGTCTGTGCGGCTGTGTGTATGTTATTGGGCGGTGTGTTTGGTGCTGCTGTTTGGCAATGTCGTTACGGTCCGTTTTTTTTTTTTTTTAATAGTTTTTTGTGTTTTTTTTCCTTTTTGCTTTTCTTTGCTGCCCATGTTGCTTTCTGTATCCAGTGACAGCTGTTAAGAGTAATTGGTGTCTGTATGGCAAGTTGTGTGATTGATTGTATGGGCTTGCTTTCTGATTTGCGGCGTGCCTTGAGCAGTCTACTGATTACATTGACGTTTGTGAAAATTACTTCCAAAAGACATTTGCCTATTTCCACAGACGAACCGCAGTGTCTCAGTCAAGCTTGCAATGATACAGCTGCCACGATGCTACGGCGATTGAGCCAGAGAATTAGACCTTGTTACGATTTTTACGACTTTGCTTGTGGCAACTATAGACATATTTCAACGGCATCATCCATAAATTGTAAGTTGATTTTGATTAGCTTTAGAATAGAAAACAAATAACGAAGAATTGCATTCTCATGAAAATGCTCTCAGAAAGTCGCTAGGAACTAAAACATTTTGAATTCATAATGTTATTCATAATAATGATATATATTAATGTGGGTATTCATCAGAGAAAAGAGAAGTGTATTATGTATATAAAGATATACGGAAAGTAATATATTATTTGGATATTTCGAGAAAAAAAAGTTAATGAAAAAAAAAAGTAGAAGATCGGATCCAATGACGTTAGATGACAAAGTTAACAGCTTAAATGATTATGTGTAGTCACCTTTAAATGGCCAGCCATACAATGAGTACAGGTAAGATGAATGATGAAGATCAGGTACTGAACAACTTCAAAAATATCGACTCTGGCGCCCATATATGAAAACAATGGCAACACCACAATTGCTTTAAACCTTCTATTCTTTAATAGATTCACCAAAATCTTCGATACCTTCAATTGCTCATTGATTAAGTTTATGGTTAGTATTGTCCTATAAAATCATTCAACCAGTATTTATAAATCAATGAAAACTAAATTGAGACTGTACAATTCTAATGCCCTCCCGGTGCTGACAAACGGGGCAGAGAGTTGGAAAATAACAAAAGAAAGCGAAAGGAAACTAGATTTGTTTCAAAACAAAGGCCTGAGGAAGATAATGGGAATCAAATGGAATGATTTTAAAACCACCCAAGAAATAAGAGTAAGAGAAATATCTGGGCAAGAACTAGTTCCTAAGGTGATTCGAAAAATAAGATGGAAGTACGTGGGCCACTTGTGCCGAAGAAAAGAAACGAGAATAACGAGGCAAGTCCTCACATGGAAAGTTGAGGGTAAACGGAAGAGAGGACGACCAAAAGAGACCCTTAGAAGAAGATTGATGAGGGAGGCAAAGAGAATGGGCATGCAGTCACTGCAGGGGGTGATGACAGCATCACAAGACAGAGATGGATGGCGAGCTATGGCGAGACACTATTGAGGCCCTATGTGACGATGTCGACTCTGGCGGGATCTAACATGTGAGATGTAATATGTTTAAAAATATTTCCTCTTCCATTTTCTTTGTACTACATTTATATTCCATAAAATTCTACATAATTTCCATGAAAATCTAGATAGATAATCGTTTTCATTATATATTCAATATTGAGTCGTTTGGTTATTATCATAATTTGTTATTGCAGATTCACACTTAAAGTTGATCCATATTTACCGATATTCTGCTATATTTTGGTCTCTTAGAATTTTTTCTTCGAGATTTATTTCAAAGATTTGTACAAGAAAAAAAAAGAGTTCGTCATCAGGCATCTTTGAAACGGTAAAACGAATGAAAAGATAGGACTTTTTTATTTTTAAAATTCTTTCCACAAAGTATTATTATTTATGTTTCTGTCAACTCTTATATTTATACATGGTAATTATGGGAGGGGAGGAAGGCGGCCCCGACACCCAATAAGCTAGGCAAGGAAGACAAACAAGAGGTTCATCTCCCATCAACCGTCAACTGAAGAAGAGGCCAAGCAAACCAGGAACGCCACTTGGCCCTCAAGCTTATCCCCCTAAGCTGACGACTGCCCAGAACTACAACAAGAAGGCCCAATATCAGCAGCGGCAACCACCCGCCAAATCCTTTTGCACGAGGAAGGAGACGGAGCTGGTCACAAGCGCATGCTTGCAACACGCGGGACACCTACCCAAGCCAAGACGCGGGTGGTGAAGACAAGGACCTGAGTACAGTCAACAGCAAAGACAAGCGCCGGACGAAAATCCCCCCAAAAACAAGACGCAGGTGGAAGAGGAAGGGACTCGTCCACAGACCAAGGGCGGATCCAAGCAACTGTCGAGAACCCTACTGTCCCCAAGACGAGGGTTGGAACGGAAAGGACTCTGCAAATAAAACCAGGCACAAGCTGAGGAAACGTTCAAACAGTCCAAGCTCAAACAAGCCAACGAATGAGTAACTTTACACGTCCCAAGACGCGGGTGGGAAATGTAGGGCCTGACTCATCACCCAGCAACGGGCGGTGACGGCGGCAAGACAACCACGGGCAAGACAACCACGGGATACGGTAATCCACCGGCACCATCAACAAAACTCCACTGGAAACCATGGCCAAAAAAAAAACAAACAAAAAACCCGACATACGTCAAGCAACCTAATAAAGGCCCTGATATAACAAAAGCATCCAAGCTAAGTTGAAAAGGCCTGAAACTCTTCTCTCCAACTACATCTTCATTAAAAAAAAAAAAAAAGACTATGTTGATTGCTGTAACAGGGGCTTTATCTTCTAGATTATAGTGATGGCTAGAAAAAGGGTCTTAATCATCCAGATTATACTGATGGCTATAAAATGGTTTTATTCGTCTAGATTATGCTGATGCCTATAAAAGGGCCCTAATAATGTGGATTACACTGATGCTTATAAAAGGGTTTAATCATCTAGATTATGCAGATGGCAATAAAAGAGTCGAAATCACTAGATTATACTGAGGGCTATAAAAGGAGTTTAATCATCTTGATGACACTGATGGCTATAAAAAGGTATCAATCGCATAACTTGAACTGTTGGCTATAAAAGAGTTTTAATAATCTTGATTATACTGATGGCTATGAAAGGGTCTTAATCATTTTGTTTATACTGATGGCTATAAAAAGGGACTTAATCATCTAGATTATACTGGGGGCTATAAAAGCGTCTTATTAATCTAGATCACACTGCTGACTATAAAAGGTTATTAATCATCTAGCCAATCATGGCTCGAAATAGCTCTTTATCATTTAGTTTATAGTGATGGCTATAAAGGTGTCAAAATCATCTAAACTATACTGATGGCTATAACAGGTGTTAATCACCTAAATCATACTGATGGCTATACAAATGTCTTAGTCATCTAGATTATACGGTTGGCTATAAAATGGTCTTAATCCTCTAGATTACACTGATAGATATAACAGGGTCTTTTGATATAGATTATGCTGATGGTCTTAATCATCTACAATATACTGATGGCTATAAACGGGTTTAAAATGGCATTAAAAGAGGCTTAATCATCAAAATTATACTAAAGGCTATAAAATGGTGTTAATCATCTAGCCATCCATGGCTCTAAGTAGCTCTTAATTGTCTAGTTTATAGTGATCGCTATAAAAGTGTCTAAATCATCTAGAATATACGGATGGCTATAACAGGTCTTAATCATCTAGATTATGGTGATGCCTATAAAAGGATTTTAATCACCTAGATTATAGTGATTGCTATAAAAAGGGTCATAATCATATAGATTATACTGATGGTTTTAAAGTGTCTTAGTCATCGAGATTATACTGATGGCTATAAAAGTTTATTAATCATCTAGATTATGCGGAACTCTATAAATTGGTCGTAATTATCTAGATTATAATGATGGCTATAAAAGAGTATTACTCAACTAGATTATGCTAATGGCTATAAAAGGGTCTTAATCATCTAGAAAATGCAGATGGCTATAAAAGGGTCTTAATCATGTCGATTATACTTATGGTTATAAAAGGGTATTAATGATCTACACAAGTCTGATGGCAATGAAGGGGCTTAAGCATCTAGATGATACTGATGGCTAAAAAGTGATTTTAATCATCTAGATTATACTGATCACTATAGAAGGGTTTTAATGATCTACAATATGCTGATGGCAATAAAAGGGGCTTAATAATCTAGATTATACTGATAGCTATAACAGGGTCTTTTGATATAGATTATGCTGATGGTCACAACAGGGTCTTAATGATCTAGAACATACTGATGGCTATAAAAGGGTCTTAATTCTCTAGATTATACTGATGGCTATAAAAGGGTCTTAATCCTCTAGATTATACTGATGGCTATAAAAGGGTCTTAATCCTCTAGATTATACTGCTGGCTATAAATGGGTCTTAATCATCTAAAGTATACTGATGGCTATAAAAGGGTCTTAATCGTCTAGATTATACTGATGGCTATAAAAGGGTCTTACTCATCTAGATTATACTGATGGCTATAAAATGGTCTTATTCGTGTAGATTATGCTGATGGCTATGAAAGGGAACAAATCATGTAGATTATGCTGATGCCTATAAAAGGGATTACTCATCTAGATTATACTGGTGCCTATAAAAGGGTTTACTCATCTAGATTATACGGATGGCTATAAAATGGTCTTATTCGTCTAGATTATGCTGATGGCTATGAAAGGGAACTAATCATGTAGATTATGCTGATGCCTATAAAAAGGTTTACTCATCTAGATTATACTGATGGCTATAAAATGGTCTTATTCGTCTAGACTATGCTGATGGCTATGAAAGGGAACTAATCATGTAGATTATACTGATGACTATAAAAGGGTTTACTCATCTAGATTATACTGGTGCCTATAAAAGGGTTTACTCATCTAGATTATACTGATGGCTATAAAATGGGCTTATTCGTCTAGATTATGCTGATGCCTATAAAGGGGTTTACTCATCTAGATTATACTGATGGCTATAAAATGGTCTTATTCGTCTAGATTATGCTGATGGCTATGAAAGGGAACTAATCATGTAGATTATACTGATGACTATAAAAGGGTTTACTCATCATCTATATTATGGAAATGGCAATAAAAGGGTCTTAATCATCTACATTATACTGAATGCTACAAAAGGGATTTAATCATCTATAATTTACTGATGGCTATGAAATGTTCTTAGTCATCTTGGTTACAATGTTGACTATAAAAGGTTTTTAATCGTATAACTTGAACTATTGGCCATAAAAGAGTGTTAGTCATCTAGAGTATGCTGATGGCTATAAACGAGTTTTAATAACTTAAATTAAACTGGTGGCTATGAAAGTGTCGTAATCATTTTGTTTATGCTGATGGCTATAAAAGGGTCTTAATAATCCAGATTATTCTGGTGGCTATAAAAAGGTCTTAATCATCTACATTATACTGATGGCTATAAGACCTTTCTTATTAATCTAGATTATACCGATGGCTATAAAAGAGTTTTAAACATACAAATAATTACAGATCGCTATAAAATGGTGTTAATCACCTAGCCAATCATGGTTCTAAGTAGCCCTTAATCGTTTAGTTTATAGTGATGGCTATAAAACTGTCTAAATCATCTAGATTATGGCGAATGCTATAAAAGGGTTTTAATCTTCCAGATTGTAGTTTTTGCTCTGAAAGGGTCATAATCATATATCGTCGTATAAAAACCAGAAGTGTCTAAGTCCAAAAAGTAAGTTTTGAGAAAAACGCGATTGAAAATTTTGAATTTTTGTATGACTCGAGAAAACTCATTGGAGGGATTGTAGTCAATTTACTGATACTAATATTGTCAAATACATGATGTTGCATATATATACTCATGGTTTCGTCAATATTTTCATTAGTATGGTTTTTATCGATACGATCGTGACTTAATATTTTCTGGCTGAACAGGCATTTATGTGTCATTGGACTTAAGTGGACTTAAGACATTCTGGTTGTTAAGTGAAGATGCAAGTTGAGACTTAATACAATGACAAGATAATTGATGATTCCCTTTAACTTGATTTAATTTAATCAAAATGACCTTTATTTCTCAAATTCTCCGACATGACTGTATGTCAGAACTGTTTGTGAGAAGGAAAATGAAAACAAGATTTAAAAAAAAGAAAGAATTAACCGAATCTGAAGCCCGAAGTAATAAATTCATTTTTCAAAAGCAATTGCTGCTAACAATTAATTAAAATTTCAACAAACTTAAAAACACATTTTCATGTGATTTATAAACTTTTTTAAAACTAACTCACACACACACACACACAAAAACAACAACAAACAAATTTAAAACACAAGGGGCTGTAATAATATGCCGAAACATGATAAGTGTTACCTGGAATCTCAAGTATAACCGACATAAAATTAATAATTACATAATGTTACGAACTGATAAAATAACTATTATTATGTCGATGATGGTCATAATAATTCTAGTACTTGAGGGCATCGTGATAAAGATGATCAATCGAATGATGTCAATGGGTCAATGACAAGAAAAACAAAATGCTGATGACATTGATAGTAATTGTCAATTATTATTATGCTAGATGATGATGGTGATGATGATGACGACGACGATGATGATGATGATGAGGATGATGATGATGAGGATGATGATGATGATGATGATGGTCATGATGATGATGGGGCTGATGGTGGTTATGCATGGTAAAATCCACAGTTGAGTACATGCATATTATCTCATTTCATTAACTTATTCATCTTGGGGTTCATCTTCAGTCTGATCAGGTTCTGGGAGATTGTCATGCACGGAGCCTGAATTTGGAAGTTCATTATACCAATGGTGAAGTTCTTTTGGTATAACGCATTTCTTGCAGAGAGTCAGCAAATCTTGTTTCTTAGCCATACTAATTGGCAATCTCGTAGCATAGGCTTTTGGGATTGATGAGGCCATAGCGCTTTCACTGCTTCTTCGTTCCTTCCCACGAACATCCATCTCTTTGAAATCCTCTGAATAGTTGTACTTGTATTCAATGATTCCAGGTTTGTTTTTGTTGTACCTCATCACTTTCATCAGGAGCCAATTCACCTTGTCACCATCTGTTGATTTGTTTAGAATTTTCATAGTTGATTGTGCCCTTGACCCAAAGTCTAAAATGTCTTGATGCTCCAAGACATGAACTTTATAAGGTTGCTTCCTCCGTGATCTGGTGAAGATTGAAGCCCAATCGAGCATGCTTGAAACTGGAGTGAATTTCTTCTCTTTTTCTATGGCTGAGTGCATACTGTCACACTCAAGATAAGAATGTCCACTCTCGAGGAAATTATGGCATATCGTCTCTACATTGGTGTTTTGGACAACATATAAAAACATTGCTGCAACATTTTTGTTCCTATTTTGTCCTGAACAGGTATCTGAGAATAAACTCACATTTTTGACATTAGGTGGCAGTTGTTCAAACCATTTGAATAAGCAGGAAGCGATTTCATTACCACCACGTTTTCCTTCACATTCATTCCAGGTGTAACAAAAGGCCTCGTGTGGTGCAGATTGGTTGTAGATACACAGATTGTAAACACACAATTTGCGACTGTAATAAGTCAAAGACACGCTATTTGATGGCAGCTGCAGAACACTTTGTAAGTCAAAAGAAATAGAGACGAAACTGGGATCAGACGATGCTTTAATTTTGTCCTGCTTCTTTGCAGTCTGTGCTTCTTCATGTCTTTGTAAATGAGCGTCGTATTCTATTTTTTCATCAGCCTTTTCTTGTGGCGTCAAGGTCTTCCATCGTGCACACTTAGCGCATTGATCTTTTTTCGGTTTAAAGAATGCGAGGTTGTAATTTTCACAGAATACACGTCTATATGTCATTTGTGAAATGGGTTCTCTTCCGTCCTCTTGGCATTTGGTTTTGTACAGGTCATACATTTTGTTGATTGACAATGTCTGGTCCAGATACTTCCGCTGTGAATTTTTCCTGACATAATGCGCTTCCGTCTGTGGGAACTGCTCAATATGTTCTTTCACGTATTTGATACTCTCTTCAGACGATTTATTGTGTGGCTCATGCTTTCCCCTCATATCCTCTCCTATGAAAGTGTTAACTTCAGATTTTTTATCCATCGCTGATCTTAAAGGCCCGCTACTGATATCCAAGGTTTTAAGATAGAAATCTTTGCACACTCGAAACTTGGCTGCACCAACATTGAAAAAGTAGTGCACTGTATTTTCACGGTTTCTGGGATTTTCACGACGGCCTCTGCGACGCTGAATCGGAATCATTTTTGTGGTGGCAAGAAGATAATCTTTCTGTCGCGAATAATCAGCTAGCGACCAGTATTGTTTACAGATATCATTTCTGTCTTGTTCTGAAAAATTTTCGTGGCATTTGTACCTGCAATTCTTTATTTCACAGCCACTGGCTTTTGGGTGCCTTTCATTTCTTTGTTTTCCTGTTGAGTCTGTATACTCTATTCCTCTAGCACGTTTATATTTACGAATGTTCTTTTTCCAAACGTTTGGATTTGATTGCCGTTTCCTGGTCAATGTACAACCTTTCTCTCTTTCTGAGTTGTTTTTGTCATAATCATTTTGACTTGAAACACACTGTTCGGAGTTGATGTTGTCTTGCTCGATTATTTGGCTTTCAGATAAAAGAGAACATGATGGGTTAAGAGTGGAATCCCGCATAAAGTCAAATACAGTGACTTCATTATCTGAACTAGAGTCGCGGGCTTTTTCACCCACATAGTCAGGATCATTATCACTGTCGTCTAGATTTTCGTCTGAAGAAACTATATCATTGATTAAAGCTCTTGCTTTACAAGCCGTTGCTCGTTTAGGTGGCGTTAACGATGGCTCCACAGGGATGTATCCATTGTGAATTGGTGCTAGCAATTCATCTTCATCTTTGGAAGCCATGCATGTAGATTGTTTGACATTCTTTCGGATTTCTCTCATTTCTTCCACTTGACTACGAAGGGCAACTAAATGTGCCAGGGGATAATCTGAGTCCGAATCACTGTCGTCGCTTGTTGTGGAACAGGAAACTTCATCATGCAAGTCTAGAAGAGAAAAATTAATTAATTTGGTTTTAATATTTCATGCAAAAAAGAAAACTGTATTACAATAGTTATTCACAAATAGATGCCTTCGACACTAATATTGAACGGCATAAAACAACAATTCCTGACATTAAATTCGTAATGTTGATAGGAAAACATTCAAAAGCATTTGCTCTATGCATTTTCAAATAATTGTAGGCCAATGCACGAAAGAGGTCGGCCTAGATCTAAATTAAAAATCTAAATTAAAAATGGCGAAGCACCCCCCCCACACACACACACACACCACACACACACACACACGCACCTACACATACACACACACACCTCAGCCAACATAAAGTGACAGGAAAATGGATTCATCAAAGATTAAAGTGTTGCAATGCTTTAGGCCGGCAGATATCTAGATCTAGGTCCACGTGTGGATACGGTTCCAGATCTAGAGCCAGAATTGACTAAGTCCATTTTTACTCGTCTCAAAGACTTGCCTCAAGATTCTCTTTCTCAGGCTTCTGTCAAATTTTAAAGTATTCCCAGAGTACATAAATTAATATAAATCATATAATAGATAAAAGAAATGTCACCAACCTTGCATTTTTCCAATATTTCTCTTCCCCACAAAATCAGCATGGTTTTCGCCGGCATCCATTTTGAGAAAAAGGGCGATAACGCTTAATTGAATGTGCCAGATGTGTTTAAGTCCGTTTAAGTCCAGTGCTAAACTTTCACTGTTCAGCCAGAACCATTTAAGTCCAGATAGGTTTTCCTGGCTGTACAAAACTCTTCAATATGGACTTAAGTGAAAATAGAAATAGTCTATAACTCTAAAAGTACTTTGGCTACCACTATGATTTTTATATATGTTATAGAGTAGGTTTTTTCCCCCTACTTTACGGGAAAATCCGAAAATGCCAATTTTTGGACTTAAACACTTCTGGCTTTTATACGACGATATATCATACTGATGGCTATGAAAGGATATTAACCATCTAGATTATACTGATGGTTATAAAAGTGACTTAATCATCTAGATTGTGCTGATCTCTATAAATGGGTCTTACTCATCTAGATTATAATGATGGCTATAAGAGAGTATTACTCATCTAGATTATACTGATGGCTATAAAAGGGTTTTAATGATCTACAATATGCTGATGGCATTAAAAGGGGCTTATTCATCTTGATTATACTGATGGCATTAAAAGGGGCTTAATCATCTAAATTATACTACAGGCTATAAAACGGATTTAATCATCTAGATTATACTGATGGCTATGAAATGGTCTTAATCGTCTTGATTACACTGATGGCTATAAAAGGGTCCTAATCATCCAGATTATTCTGGTGGCTACAAAACGGTCTTAATCATCTACAATATACTGATAGCCATAAGACGGTCTTATTAGTCTAGATTATACTGATGGCTATAAACGGGTTTAAAACATATAGATAATTACAGAGGGCTATAAAATGGTAATATTCATCTAGTCTCTAAATCATATAGAGTATACTGATGCCTATAACAGGTCTTAATTGTCCAGATTATGGTGATGGCTATAAAAGGCTTTTAATCATATCGATTATAGTGATTCCTGTAAAAGGGTATTTATGATATAGATAAAGCTGACAGCTATTGTTGAAAATATCTAATCATTTTCTCACTAAAATACTTCACCTCATCGTAATCGTTTAATATTACATAAGTATCGAGTCTCCTTTTAAACCTTTTGTTTTGTTGTTGAATAAGAGAGCTTAGAAGAAAGAACGGTTGACCAAATGCTTGTAACATTGGAATAGAAATTAAAGATTTGTTAGCTGAAGATTAGTTGACTTATTGTCAATGAATTTGAGGAAGAAGCATTTTTTCTAAATGGTGCCGAAACCCGGGAACGTGCAAGTGACCTTTAGATAGCCATTTGTTCGTTCAATTGAACACGATTTGGATTTTAGATCTAGATCTAGATAGATTGGATGATTTTCATCATTTTGTAACCACTTGAAATTGAGACCGGCAGTGTACTTTTGTCCTCCTTTAGAACGTTTTCCTGGATCTAGCAAAAACGCCGGAAAGCTAGGGCCTAGATCTAGATTCTTCATAAGACTAATTATGGCTTTAATTAACACGAGGCCCAAAGGTTTGCTAGTTCAGATTTAGACTCTAGATTATCATTATGGATCTAGATTTCTAGATCTAGTTTAGATTCTTCCTTACTCAGGCGATCATTATTCGCAGCTTCACAGATTTATTAGCTATCGTTGTTTACAACACCCAATGATTTTTAAAATAGTTTATAATATTGTGTACTTTAATTTCTGAACTTAAATATGGAATATCTCGAAGCAGCCAAACGTAAAAGGATACCTGCTAAGGGTTGGCTGGTCAATTGGACAATTTGCTAGGGACAGACAATGCCACAGAAATAGAATTAGAAGAACTTATAATAGATTTTGAAGAAAGATTGAAAGTTGTCGACGAGGCTCAATCGGGAGTGGAACAATACATAGACCTTGATTGACTTGAAACTGATTTGGACCTGGCGGCAAATTTCCGCAAAGAAAGAAAATCGACATTACTTCGGGGAAAGTCGCGACTTCGTGAGATGCAAAGAGCAGTGAATACTGATACAGATACAAGATCTGAGTTGGAATCAAACACTAGTGGTTCCATCGGCGCATCGGCAAGACTACCCGCACTACAGTTTAGCAAGTTCTCGGGAAATTATACTGAATGGCCAACGTTTTGGGACAAATTCAGTGCCGTTTTCGATGACTCACCGATTCCTGCCATAAACACATTTTCTTACCTGCAGTCTTCACTTCTAGGGCAGGCTGCCTCAGCCATTAAGGGACTGTCTCTAACTGTCGGAAATTATGAAACAGCTAAAGACATACTTAGAAAACGGTTCGGGAGACCAGAAAGGATAATTTTTGGCCACATCCAAGAACTTTTGACAAATAAGGCGTCTTCGTCAAGTGGCACCTCGGCCTCGTCTTCATCTTCCTTGTGGAAGCTGTATGATGATATTTAAAGTCATGTGAGAAGCCTAGAGAATTTAGGAGTGGATGGGGACAAATATGGGGTGTTCCTGACCCCACTCGTTATACACCAGCTACCGACGGTAATTCGTTTGGAGTGGACCCGCGTTGGAGAAGGGAGAGAGGGTGACCTTTCATTTCTCCTTTCTTTCCTCTACGATGAAATTAGGAGACGTGAACGATCCCAAACATTTGATGGCAGAACAAACAGTGGTCCTCAGGGAAGTAATAACAACCTTCAAAAAGGAAGAGCAGCATCCGCTTCAGCTCTGTTGGCGCAAAATTGCAGTTCAGTCAGTAAAAAGAAAAAGTGTTTTCTGCCAAGAAGAACATTATTCCGATCAGTGTGCGATAGTACTCTCCTTGAACTTTGAACAGAAAAGGAAAAAGATTCAGAAACTTAAGTTGTGTTTTTTGTGTCTGTGGCCTCATTTGGCTAAACAATGCTAAAGAGTGTGCTTTTATTGTA
>JAOWAY010446454.1:0-13316 GCA_028565895.1 Goniobranchus geometricus | reverse complement strand
AATCAACATTCAGAAAATTGAGAAAGGTCATAAAAAGAATTTGACAATTTCATTACAGATTGCAATGATAATGGGCTATGAAATGTATATTTGATTTTTTAAAGATGAGAGTACGGATTTAGAAGAGAATTCAGTTTCATTTGTTTTTATCTTCATGTCTTTGCAGGAAGTTTATTTAAGTAATTGTCAGTAAATACTTTTGACATGATGTGGCGCCATATTTGTACAAAATGTTTATGCATAATTCTGTAGGGGAATGCTTTGTTGATTTGAGATTATTTGTTTTGATTTTTACATTTCCAAATCTTTTTGTTTGATAGACATGATGATAATGTCAGATCAAATGATGTTCATTCCTGCATGGTTCATTATTTTTGCACAGTTCGACGCCTGTTTCAATGTAATTGTAATCTCTAATGTGACATATGGTGATATCAATTGAAGGATACAACTTATTTTAGAGAGACGTATGAATACTGACTACATTTGGATATCGAAACATTGTATTTCGTTTTGTACAATACTTAAATATCATGGACATATTGTCAACACAATGTGTTTGGTGTGTTGTACTATTTTTATTCATGTCTTCTGTGATAAGTTTTTTTCAATTTTCAATGTATGGGGATTGCCCAAATAATTTATATTGAACAGTATTATTTTGTATTATAAAGGAATATGGTTTGGGATTTGTAATAGAGTGATTTGTGAATATTATCAAATGCTGTCCTGTTTGTATCCTCTCCAAAAGTCCATCATTCTCTGCCATTTGTTCATGTTTTAATCAGTTTAATACAGCTGTAATTAGGGGATATTATATGATGTGGGTTAGCAAATCATGCCAGAGAGACTCAATTTAGTTTGAATCCAACCTTAGCTTTGGCTGTATAGATCAATATTCTCAGCTACTATCTAGGTTTTGGCCTAAATAGCTCAATTTCTGGGGACTTGCTTTTAAAGATGCCATCCTCAGCTGTCTTATAAATAGATGAGTGCCTCAATTTTGATTTTCCATAATGTATATTTATTAAAATGAACCTATGTCCATAGTACAAATAATGAAGTTATATCTAGGAAATTAAGTGGGCTTAAGTAAAGCGCTGAAACAAAATCCTTAATACTAATGAGAGATATCATGGGTACTGATGACCTAAAAAAGTGAAAAAACATTTTTTTAAAAAGCCCTTAAACACAAAACAAACAAAGATCACAATCTTTAGGCTGAATTACTTCAAGGTTCTTTACAGGAACTGGTACAACAGCTCTGCTATTTAGCTTAAACTGATTGATGTGCTTGGTTGTCTCTTTAGAAATAATTTTAACATTTATCGTTGTAAGTTTGCTATATTCATCAGGACATCTCATGGTTGAGAAGCTGTCTTAATGGTGGTTTATGGAGATATTTTCAAACCGCTGTTTCTCTACACCTTCACTTGTACATTTTCCAGTCTTAATTTGTGACCATAGTTATAGGGAAGTCAATCAATTCACATTTCTCCCTACTTCATTTGAGATTATTACCGTTGATGATGTGGTAGAGGGGGCTGCCAATTTTTTCTCATTATCTTGGCTTGGATGTGTACTTGTAATGAAATATTTTACGAAAGTTGATGTGAATGAGACAAGGAGAAAACTCTCCTCTTAACTTTGGCTAAAAAATTCCTTTTTTCTGTTTGCAGTGTCAAGATTTTTATTTTTGGTCATAAAGTATTCACTTTGCCACTGAATTTTTGCATGCACAGTAGAGTGTGAAGGGATTCTTGTTGTCAAGTAATGTAAGGATATCTTTATACACAGTACAACACCTCTTACCTGTTTTCAAGATAAACTTTCATAAAAGGTTAAGTCTTCAGATAATCAGGACAATTTTTTATGTACTGGCTTGTATCACTTCATTCTATTCTCTAATATGTACTTATTTCAATGCTGACTCTTGTAGATTGTGAATGTTGTGAAAAATTCAAGTAAAGATGTCAAAAGTGCTTGTTTACAATATACAGAAGCCAGGCTAATCACATATTTATGACATTGTTTTGCATAAGGCAGGGCTCATTCTTATTTCTAAGTAACCATATGGTGATAACATAGGGATGCCATTTAGGAATAAGGCTCTTTTTTTTTTTTGCCCGCTCAACCTGTCTTTTCAAATGCAAGTTGGACCTTTAACACTGTGAAGAGATTTAACAAGCTTGCATGTGGTCATATTTACACCTCTATCCTTCAATCAAACGAATAGTAAATGAGAGTGCCAATGAATGCTATATTTTTGTAATTTTGTTATTTTCATCATCAACTCGTCTTGTGGCTTCAATATATCGTTTATTTATATATGTTCCAATTTCTGATTTTGGTTTCATCACTTTCAAATACGATTCGATTAGATTCATCACATCTTTCAATCTCTATTCAAGATGGCTAGCTAGCTCCAAGAGAGCTGATCGAAGTTTTGGATAAAAAAAAACTTTAAAAAATCTTATAACTGGACTAAGATGCTCTTTTATGTATGAGCAAGGCAAAGTAAGCAGCCAAAAATTTGCAACTTGTTTTAACTTCAGAGATGAAGAAACTAATGGAAAATACCTCTTCAAAGATCTCTTTTCACTCTGCAGTGTTATTTTTAGTTCTTGATAGGACTAGCTGTTATCAAAGCCCTCAGTCATTCTCAGGATTACTGGTATCTTTTTTTCAGGAGTTGCTGTGTTATGTTTAGAGGTGCTTCAGCACATTGCACCTCAAACTGTTTAAAGAAAACCCAAATTCCTCAAGCTTTATTTGTAATTTGGAAGGGCTGATTGTAGTGACAAAATTTTCAGATTTAGGATAATTTTTCTTTTTTCTTTCTTTTTTTTTTTTTTAATTTCACCATTCTCTCAAACACATGTCAGTTTTGATGATGTTTTGACAACTAGAAGTGCCAGCTACCAATACTAAAACAAAAATGCTTATTATTGTAATTGAACATCACTCTATACTACATATTTAGCTATTGAGGTATGTGAATTATATATATTTTTTTAAAAACTTTTTTTCACTCTTTGTCCTTCCTTTCACAAATAAATCATATCTTGCCTTCGGTAAACAATAGGCCTATCTCATGTTCAGAGAACAACACCCACATACCCTTTTCCAACTTTTTTTATTTTTGACCTTAAGATTTCTTAATTTCTTTTTGATGAATAATATGTGTGAAATGAAAATTATACAGTTGCTTTGTTAAGATGGTTTGATGTTATTGTTAACAGTTGAAGTTTGTGAAAGCAATCAACTAATACAGCGATAATAAAGAGACACTGGTCTATAAATTGTATAGTTTTAACAATGCCATGCCACGATGCTGCAGAAGAGCAGAATGCTTTTGCCATATAAGCAATTGGAGTCATTTTCGTGAACTTTTTGTGTTTGTACTAATTTAACTATCACCTTTTGAGTCATCCACATGTTTAAATGTATAGTATGAGTATAAATCCCTAAATGTTTGTATTGGTCAGGCATTGAAGGATAATTTTTTTGTAATACTACTACTAAGACATGTTATGGCTTTGATTTTCCTTGGTGATTGTCATTATCAATATTGCAAGAGATTGCGCCTGGAATCTGTGAAATGCAAGTCGACTCTGCTCTAACATTTCTCAGAATTGAAGGAATGGCAAGAGTTGTGGTGTTAAAGCTTGAAGCTTTTCAGGCCTGCCTAAAATTGCGTGTTCAATTTGGAAACTTACAAAAGGCCAAAATTGCCTGAAAAAAATTGTAAAGGGCGGTTTTTAAGGTCACTTAACATAGCGTTACGAATGTTTTATTTTGTTTTATTTGGCATGAAAAGCATCAGGGAAATCTAGGATTTAAAGGGGGTCAGTCTTGGTTAATTGGGAATTTAACTTGTTCTCATGGAACTGTAAATAAACATTTTTTATGCATCCTCTTAGTGAGACACTACCTTTCAAGCGATGAATCAAAATCAAATTGGCAGAATTTTATTCACAATAGCAAGTGCAAAAATTTTCATCCTACACTACTTACTGGAAACATTCTGTAAAATCCTTTTATCATTTCAATGATTTTAGTATCATGGGAATAAAAATAAGATACTTTTATTTCATGATTTAACAAGAAGTAAGGTTGGGGAAATTGAACCCACAGAATAGCTTTACTTTCTTGGATACACATGTCTGTTTTGTTCTCAATGTATTATTATTGTTAAATTGAGGAATTGAGATTGCGGTGAAGTAGGTCATTTACACACAGCTAAAGGCAAGTGTTAGGAATGGTGATTTTTATTGTATGCATGAATGGTAGGTAATGTTGGATGGCTTATTCCAGCATATCTTAGTATTTTGCATTTCTGTTTCTAAATCTATTTGCTGCAATTGTGACGGAAGAAGCAATGAAATCATTCATGATAAGACTCTGAGGAAGGTCATTATACAACTGACATTAAAACCATCTCATAGATAAAACCAAGAATTATTTGTAGAAATAATATACAATAAATCTTTTGTGCATCTACTTCTGTTTGATATAAAGGGTAAGAAAATAAAAAGGAAGCTTGTGTGGCAGCATAGCTGGGGGTCAAGGCATTGGGTTTGTAACCGCAAGGTTCTGAGTTTGAAGCCAGGCCGAGCCATGGCGCTGTTTAGTCCTTGAAAAAGATTATTTTCACACATTTTCCTCACCCCACTCAGGTATTCGACCAAAGGCAGAGGAGGATCTTCTCAGTATGCTAGTAGTTAAAGCAAATACGCTTGTAAAATGGCTGCATCTCTGTCAACTCCACAAGGAGTTGAGAAGGTATCTGGTTGGAAAAGACCTATGGGGGAATACTTGTACAGCACTTTTAGCACATAGTGGATTTAGCGCTATATAGCTGTTCAGATGCCCAGAAGCTGCCTGGTTTGGTTTTTGTTTTGTTTTGCTCACTTTTGTTCTGTTTTTGTTCTCAGTTTTGTGTGTGTGTGCTTTTTAAATTCATTCTAAATTAGACTGCATTATGTACAGGATCCCCTAAATTTAAGGCCATAATTTTAAAAGCTTATACATTAGATATTGGTTGACTTTAAAATAGGAAGAAGAGGAAGAAGAATGTGTTCTTTTATTATAGTGCCAACTTCTCCTATAATTGAAGCTCTGGCGCTATACAAATTCTCCGCTAAAAGGAAAGAAGACAAAAAACAGATAACTACAATAATGTTTAAAATATGATCAGCATATTAAAAGGCTTGGACAAATAGAAGTGGTTTTAATTTCCTTTCAAATGTCTCCAGAGATTCAGCTTTCCTCAATTTTATTGCCAGTGAATGCCAAATTTTAGGGCCAAACTTTGAAAAGGGAAATGTTCTGGCATTAAGTTTGACACGTGGTACTGTTAACAAAAGAGGAGGTCTTTTGGTCATTGTAAATTTCATGTGGATTTTTTTATTTCAATGAGTTTCTGGATATACATTGGAACGGAACCCTGAAGACATTTGAAACCAGTACTTGGGGCTTTATATTGCACTCATTGATCGACAGGAACTCCCTCAGAAGTGGCTTATCTTCATCAAATATAGGCAGCATTGTTTTGTATGGTTTACATGCGCTTCAGCTTTCCTCTAGCAATTCTTAAGGAGTTGTAATAAAGTAATTTGGAATGAGGAAGGGAAGTAATAATTTTCTTTGATGGGGAAACTTTTGAAATAATGGTCTTATGCTGCTATTTTTATGTTGAATAAAACCCTTCTCTATAGAGAGCTGATCTGGCACTCCATTGACAATTCTGAATCCAACACAAAGCCTAAGTTTTTTTACATGATCAGTAAATTGCATTTCGCTTCCTTCAATTTTCCTTTTTATGCTTCTAATTTTCCGAATTGATCTTTTGTTTCTGACAATCACAACTTCAGTTTTTCTCAGTGTTGGGTTATAACGTATTAGAATTAATCCATTTCTTTACTTCGTTTATACAGTTTTCGCATTTGAAAGAAAAGTATTGCCTCTGTCAGTGCTGCAAAGATGAGTATCATCTGTGTACAAATGATATTTCAGGGAATGATTTCTCGTAATATTTGCAAGGGGAAATTTGTACATTGTAAATAGGACAAGCCCTAGGATTGATCTGTGTGAAACTCCAAGCAGGAGGTTCTGTTTCTTTGAACTGTAATTTTGTACCACATCATTCCGCCATATATTTGAATATGATGCAAACCATTTTTGGGCTACATCAGACATACCAAAGACCAAATGTAGTCTTTCAAGCAAAATTTCATGGTCAGTGGTATCAAATGCCACTGATAGGTTGAGAAGGGCCAGCAAACTATTGTCTATGACTTGTAGGTCATTTACAACTCACAAAAGCACAGTTTCTGTGCTGTGATTTGCACGATGCACTGACGTGAAGCATCCTTGTAGTCTGTTTCCCTTTACATGTCAAAAGTACTTGTTGTTTTGAAACTATTTTTTCAAGCATTATCAATATGATTGGAAGGTTCAAAATTGGTTTGTAATTTTTTAATTCATATTGATCCATCCCTACTTTCTTTTCTTCAAAATAGTTTTATTATGACAGTTTTGAAAATGTTTGAAACAGCACCTGACCTGAGTGACTCATTCAATATCAGTGTTATAATGTTATTCGAACAAGGTCATCAAAACAGTCCTTCAACAAATTGGTAGGAATGGGGTCAAGAGTACAGCTTGTGCTTCTGATGATAATACAGTATATATTTCTTACCTCTTTTTCAGAGGTTATTTCGAAATGATCCTGGGACTTCCCCACAAAGACAGCTTCCTGAGGGATGTCCTGGATCACATCAAAACTCTCCCTTATTCCTTATACAATGAAACACTGATGTAAAGAACAAGCCTGGACAATAAAAATGGTTCTTTATATCAGTAATTCTTTATTTTAGTCACACGCATAAAGAGAAAAAAAATGGGGGCAAAGAAATGTGTTCTTTATTACTGTCAGTTCTTTACAAGAGTGTTCTTTATAGGCGTACTCTCCTGTATTTGTTGTGTGTTTTGTTTTTTGTTTTTTTTATAAAAGTCTTCAACTTCATTGGGGAGGTGTTCAGCACTACAAAATGTTGGGAGGATTATATTATTTTTCATTTATCCCGAGATCATTGGCTATCTTGCAAAACTGTCTTGAATAGTTTGCATTTGATATAGCATTGTTGTAACAGCATGCTGTAGGTTTCTTTCATACATTTTCAGTAAAGTTTCCGTAGTAGATTTAGGTTTCTCTGTCATTAGATAGTCCGGTCTTTCTCAATTTTTCTTAGCTCGTCAAGTCTTTTTTGGCTTTTTTCATATCCAAATTGAACCATGGTTATTTTTTCCATTCTTTTACTTTCCCAGCAATGACTGGTACCTCTACCCATATACAGTGGACTTCTGTTGTTAGAACACCCCTGGAAGATGAAAAATTATCCCGATTTCCCGGAGAAGCTCAGGCCAATGGAAGTATCATCCTGCATGTGAGCTACTGAATACACAGCTCTAATTGGTCAGTTTAGGTTGAATAACTGTGTAATTCTCCCCCCCCCCCTCCCCCCATACATTCAAGCACTGACCATGAACACATGGCTTTACAACTTTATGAGGGTTGGTCATAAAAATGAAGGTGGCAAACTGGTTGACAATGGCCTGCCAATCCCAGACGCTGGCAGCAATTGCAAAATGGGAGGTAATAACACTTCATTACACAGCTCTGTTATCCACTCGATGACATCTCTGCAGAGCTAATTTTCCTAGTTCATCCCATTACTTGATGTAACAAGCCAACGGTCTATTAACTTCGACTATGTTCTTTTCATTGCCTCATAATAACAGACTGCCTCATACATGACATATATGTAATGTAAGGCGTGGTGAAAATGTGAAAAATTATCCTTGAAATCTCTGACAGTAAGAAAACACTTGACAAGATTGTCCTGATTTGCTGCTATGTTGTCCCAATTAAGGATAATAATTATAGAAAAAAATCCTGTTCCCTGAAATTTTGTCCCAATTTTCCTGGTTTCTCGATTCCTTGGGGTTCCAATAACAGAGGTCCCACTGTAATAATAACAACTCTTGCAGGGATGGATTTTTTGGGATAAAGCATAAATTACATTCAAACACCAGGTAAAAGTAATGTGAGATGGAATGGAAGAATAGGTTTAAATGTTTTAAAACTGAATTTACATCTTAACATACATACTGGTACTTCTATTGCAGGCTTCTCGCCTATCCAGATGCTGTACTCCTAGGATATTTTAAAAATTTTTGCATATCTCTGAAAATGAAGACAAAGTCAAAATTTCCTCAAAGACAGATGTAACTCTGTTTTTCTTCATTGAACTTAGTAACACCTATGCTTCTGTCTTTTGGAAAGAAGTTGTTGTCACTTAAGAAGTACCAAGTCATGTTATAATTGTCTATTTTCAGTTACTTCCTTTTACCTGTTTTTTTGTGAAACATGTATGACACTGAAAGCTTTGAAGTAGAAGAGTTCAGGTACCTATTTGCAGGCACATATTCACTTGCACAGTACTTTACGTGATATTTAAAATAAATGTAGAGGTTGTGACCACCACCACAGCAAGGAAAGGGAGTACAAAACTAGGGGAGAAAGATTTTTGTTTTGTTTTTTTAATAGCATTCCTACTTTAAGGTCAAGAACTTTGAATAATCTGGGATCTTTTAAAAGCAATTTAAAACTTATTATTTTTCTCTTCAGTAGATGTAAAGCAGTCCCATAGCGTGTGCATGTGCTGAACTTTTTAGTAGAGTGCTAAATAAATGCAATGTATTCTCATTTTTAATTTAGTCATTTTAGGTTTTACTGTGAATACTTTAACTTAAAAGTGGTCAAGTTTATTCTTTTGGAGGCAGTCAATTATTGTAATGTCATGTTGGAAAAGGCATGACTGAAGGCCACATACTCTTTTTATTTCCCATTAGCATGATAAGGAAAAAAGTCTCTCCCTTAATCTTAAGGAATTTTTTTCCTTTTTAAAGTTCCAAACTATAAAATTGATGTCATTGCATCATCTTTGGTATTTGGCCCTTAGTACCTATTTGATTTGAGGTTGGGGGGGGGGGGGTATGGGATGGGCTGTGATGTTTAATTGTTATGACAAGGCTGATTTCCATGAAATGCAAAGCTTTAGTGTGTTACTCATTCCTCAGATTGGAGTACTTTACCCAAAAACCTTGTCTCAGTATTGTATGTCCTCTTTTGTGTCATTTACTCTCAAATGCATTGTGTACATAATCTGAATTATTTATTAAAGTGTGGAATATATTGAATAAGCAAATTCGCACCAAAATTTGTTGTTCGTTATTTTATTTATTACTGTCTTTATCATATTCTTCCCATCACTGTTACATATGAATGGAATTGAAGTTACTTCTCAATAACATATCTATATCATGAATACCTGTATCATTTTCAGTTAAATGAATGATATGTTTGTGAGATGTGGATAGAATAAAGCATGTCTTTATTTTAATATAATACGATACAAACACTCTTCAGCATGTATTGTTATTTGACATTTCATCTCATACAATGGAAAAAAAAACAACTTGTTCATGGCTATATACACTCCAAGCTTTTGTCCTCATTTTATATGTATGTAGGTACTCAGTTTCTCTCTTGAGCCCTTGCAATTTAAATCTTTCACTTTTCACCTCACCATTGCCATTGTAGACTATTACATATAAGATATTATTTCTTATTTCCAATCTTTCCGCCATATTCATGCGAATTGTTTTCAGGATGTTTGTCTTGCTTTATATTTACCGGTAAAAACATGAATACCGGTTTATAATTGTTTCTCTAGCATTCCAAGTGCTTTTTGTGTTTTCCACTTCTGGAAGGAGCATGTCATGCACTATAATTGGATCTCTTTGTACAGTTTTCACCTTTTGGATTGTGTGCTGTGCAGCTGTTTTCAGTTTATTCATATTTTTTTTCTTTCAGGCTAGAGTAATTATTCCTTGGATCATACATCTTCAGTTATTTTGTGGTTTTTGCTACTGTATAAAAAGTGTCTTTCGATTTTAGTTCTTATCTTTTTCCTATCTTTATACCGCATTTACATTGATGACAATCAAATATTTTTGTCAGAAGGATTCAAATTATCAGCCTACTTGCCAATGTATGCCAAAATGTATCTCATTTTTCGTTTGTTTTTAACTGAGGTGACTCCGCTATCAAGGATTTGGAATGATGTGTGAAGTGAATTTTTTAAAGTATTAGTGGCACATGGTGTTGCAAACAGGGCTAAATCATGCAACTTAGTTGGAGGCCATCAGTTCACCAGGCACGCCTTATTGACAGCCACTGTAATTTGAGACTCACCGTGTAGATGCTGTTCAATGATCCAAATGAGATTTTAGCCAATTTTATAAGGTACTTTTTATGTCTTTGTTCTTATACTTTTATATTTTTCAAGTTCTCAACAGAAAATTTCATTTCAACTCTATTTGCTTGTGAAATAATGAACTTTATATATATATCTTATTTTATTAAAAAGATATATGCCATTGAAGAAGGTGTATTTGACCAACTGTGACTAATTTGATTTGTTAGTTTTCTTTAATTTATTTCAGTAAACTGTCCTGGCAGGCGTTTATTGGAACTACATCAATCCGAATTTTCAATTTTTGATCAATATGGTGAAAATTTTATTTCTGACTCAGAACTACAAGAGAAATTGTAAGGCAGTGAAACACCATGGGTGAAATTTACTTAGATGTTACCGGGTTTCTAACCTTCTCCTCTGTCTGCTTATAGTTTGTTATCCTTCAATCACATTTTATTTTTATAATGTCCAGACTTCAAATAGGTCTATACTAGCAGAGGCACCCCACCTTTGCAGGGAATGCACAAGATACATGTTTCGGATTCTTGTGGGGTGAAAAAGACAACAACGACAACAACAAAAAACCCAAAAATATTTTGTTAAAACCCACAAGAAAACCAAATAAATTAAACAAACAAAATCTGACACGTGCGGAACTACTTGATGGACTTTTCTGTGGATTTGTTCAGGCCTAGATTTTCTTACAGACAGGAATACGATCTCAAGCTGCTTCTCGAAGTCCGCTTTGTTTCCTTTCCCTTATTCCCCAAACTTTCCGCCAAAACAATTTTAACGCAATGCCCCTCCTTCCCTTCTTCTCTGTTCCCCCCTCTCTCTCTCTCTCTCTCCTTCCCTCCCCCCTTTTTTCCCTTTCTTTCTCACCCGTCCCATCTATGTTTCTCTCTTCTTCCTTCTCTCTGACGCTGTAGGGTGTCTATCCATCTTTGTCAGTCTGTCCGCCTCCCCCCGTCTCTCTCTGTCTTTCTTTCTCACTGTCTTTCGTTCTCTGTCTCTCTTTGTCTCTGCTGTCTGTGTGTTTCTGTGCTTGTACGTCTGTCTATCTTTCTGTCTGTCCTCCCCCTGTCCCCTCTCCTTCTGCTGTCCTTTTTAAATGATCACACATTTCCCCCTAACGTTCGTGCTGATTCAGCTTAGCGAAGATCAAAAAGCTACCAATACAAAGTAGAGCGTCTTGCCCTGCTGTTGCGATGCACACACACACAATACACAGTTGGGTATGTACGTGAAGCAAACAACGATAGATTTTCTCCATTAAGATCGAGGCCTAATCAATAAGCATCTGTTAACTGGAAGGATTAAGGGATATAACTAATATTAGGGAAAAAACCTTTAACAAAACAACAACACATGTTTTCAAGTTTTCACGACAAATCAACAAATCCTAAAACATAAAAAATCTAGATATAAAACAACGCAGACAACGACAAAAACAACAACAGCAACAACAACAACAGCATCAACGAGTGACAAGAACAAAGACAATACCAACACGAGCACCAGCAATGAAGAAAATCAGTGGCACCATGTATTGTCGGGTGCACTTCGGAGGAGAGATCAACTTTACCCGAGCACCGATGGATTTAACGGCGGTACTCTCCTAGTAAGAAGTGCTACAGAATACGAAAAGACTTTCCGCTCCCCCCCCCCCTCCCACTTTTTCCGATCTTGTCTAGTTTTTCTCTTTGCAAGACTGTTTTAATGCAGCCACACACATTGCCTTCCATTTATACAATCAATTGTATCTCCGTGGTTTTAAATTGACAGGAAGATGTGGCTTGTAAAATGTACTGCGAGTGCTGTAACAGCCGTAAACCCTAGATAACGCCAAGGGGATAAGCAAAATATAAAAAAAAAGAATAATTGAGCCATGATCGATACTGTAAATACGAGATCCTGGCCACTCAAGCTCAAAACAACTTGTTAAGGAATTTTGCTCCTCATGTATTTGTCGGCTTACTGTGTTAGTTTTCATCCTCTGATGATCCGGTCGGAATCAAGCAGCATCTTTCTCCGGATAAGAAGCGGAAGGGTCCTGATATAACCGCAGCTCGGTTCTCGAGTTAGGTTCAAAATGGCTCAGTTCTCCTGCATGACGTATTTCGGAGTTCCAAACTTTCCCCAAGAAAAAAAAAAAAAAGAATTACTGTGTAATGTTCGGTCCCCACCGTGTTCCGGTATTCCCAGTCGGCGCATTGCAAGGCTAGCATGTCAAATGAATATGATGCATTCACTTGTTTTCCTTGTTTGCGTTCAAATAGTGGCCCTTACACACAACATTTTATTTATCATTATGTGACCTTGACCACATAATTAGCGAAATGGTAGTGTATTGAAAACGTTGGATGAAAAGTAGAAGACTAATAATTGAACCATCATCCATACTGTAATCATATTAAATGAGTCCTTTTGAAGCCGAATCAACTCATCAGGCGGGAGCTTATCCTGGTTTATAGAGCATGAAGCAAACAGTGACAGACTAAAATTTATCCATCAATCATTGAAGAGGAGGCTAAGCTTATTGTAGATTACTTTTCCAGCCAAGGTTGTACCCATTTTCAGATCTCCTTCTAGCGTACTCTGGAGTACCGTCTTCGAGAAAGTATTGTGCAAGTAAGGATGCGTATCCATACCCGACTTGTTTTCTGAGTCCAGTCACGGACAAAAGGGGATCTTCTGTTCCACATTGTGATTTGGTTGAGGGCATGCTCGTTTGTTTTGCACTCTTTCCACATTATTTCCAGGATACCCCTATCGCATTTAAATCCGAGGGTTTGCAGATGTCGTACTACACTCTGCCGAGAGGGTCTGACTTTGATAACCATACAACAAAATGGACAAGAGCCTTATATAACGTTTATTTGGCAGGTATTCTCAGTTTGTTCTTCCAGGTTTTATGGACCTTTGCCATTGTTGATGTAGCTATAGTTAATCTGCTCTTTCTCTCTTTTACAGAACGGCCATCTTTGA
>JAOWAY010446343.1:0-13318 GCA_028565895.1 Goniobranchus geometricus | reverse complement strand
CCGATCTCCCCCCTTTCCACCCAAACTGACTTCTATCTAGGCAATTGTGGTTTGTCCATGACAAATTGTAATACATGTAGATCTCCGCCTGAGAACAGAAATTGAAAACATCTCTTTAGGCCGATCATGTCTATAGGGGGACAGCAAAGGAGATAAACCATATAAAAATAGATGGTACATGTGGTGGTGACCGTGATTGAGCCAAATGTTCCAAAGAGTCAAATGTCCAAAGGATCAAAATCTCAATGAGTTTCCCAAGACCCCCTACAGTTCAGCATGCATCCTTGATATAATAACACACAATACGTGATTCTGCTATATCAAGACAATTTCAGAGTTGTCCCAGTTTGATGACCATAGCCATTTGTTCTGGCTACATGGATGCATTTGCTCACCTTATCATCCTCCAGACAGGCCTGCAAAAGCTACTAAAAATATGACATCTTATCAGCTCAGCAATTGGCGTCTTTAAATGATCTGCCTTCATTTGCAACATTCTACTCATTTAAGTTTTAGAATGAAAGAATCCACTCTAAATAAAAGCGCCAAACAGTTTCCCTGTTGAAAGCAGTTCCTTTGTTTAGAAAGACGGAGACATAAAACGAAGGGACTCATTTGTGAGGGGGGAAAAGAGTTCTGTTTCAAACACAACAAATTTGTCAGAGGGACATGATTTTTGGCAACCTGTTCTTTGACAGAGACAACTTTTGGAATCTGATAGGTCAAATCATTTTAAATGGTATGACTTGACAACAAGTTATAGAAACCATGAGCCCACTCCAATTTACATGCATGTAACAAACTCAGCCGTTTGGCAGGAAAAGGGGTTAAAAATGGACCAAAGCGTAAAGTAAACTCAGAATTGACTTAAGTTAAGGATTTGATATTCAGAGATCAGCCACTCAAATAAAAGACCAACTGGAAGGAGAACATTTTCTCTTTGGTTGCAAAGTATTATGACCCCTTTCTTAATATTTCAATTCAAATTATGTCTCTTATATTAATTTCAATATATAATATAAGCAGGGTCAAAAATATTTGTGGAAACTATAAAAATGGCCCCAAAGTCAAACAACAATTGAATTAAATTTCATAAACACTCCTGCAGGAAACTGCTGATGAAAAATATTTACACATCGTATTTCACACGCATGAATGGATGTATGTAAAAGATTTGTACCCAGCACAATCTTTGAATCAAATGTTAATGCACACATTATTCATACTAACACAGGCATATATACACGCACAAACATATATGTGTACATCCCTCTGTGAAATGAGAAGTCTAATAAATATTGATCCCAAATTTGAATAAAATATTTCTAAAAACTCAAAATCAGATCTAATTACAAGAATAGATTCATAAATACAATTTGAACTGATTTGATTTTATATGCACAAGGACATTTGAAGGAGGGGTCTTGAAACTATTCCATTACAAATATGAACAAAATGATTGCATGCACTGAAAACTTTAACAGCAAAGACAAAACATCTTTAAGGCAACAATAATAGAATCACAGACACAGAAATAGCACTGTCTCATCTTCACCAGAATTCTATGGGCCTCATTGATTTTCATGACTTTTTAAGCAAACACACACAAATAAAGTATGACTATAACACTCGGTTTTAATCTTAATAGATAAAAAAAAAAGGCAAAATACGTATAATTTTAAAAATCCTAAACCAATCTCATTCTATGAAATTCATGCATCGGTTGTCAATCAGAAACTGGCATTTGAGTCTCATTTCAGTTTTCCTCTTGTCTTTCCTATAAATTTCATTAAAAAATACACAGATGGAATTCTACAGTACAATGATATACAGCATGCAGAAAAGCACAACAAAAATTGCATGAAAAAATCTCATTAAAAACAAACCCCAATTTCAAATAGAAGAAGCCAACACCTAAACCCCTGGCCATGGATTTCAATGTAAACCCATCTTTGATGTAGCTTCAATATATGGTGAAACTGTGCTATAAACACCAAAGTCATGAATTAATGCAGATTTTCATAGTGGACAGATCTAAAGGTGGTGTTTGCTCTTTGGTGCTATCATTGGTGCTAAATATGAGCATTAGCCATTCAGATGATATTCTAAATTTTATCACAGATCAGTGCTTTCAAACAGTGTTCATAGCAAATTAAAGCAAGAAATTAAGGACTTTTTAAAAATAAACTCTTTAAACTAAGGTCCAATCTTTCTAAATTGTGACTCTTAGAACAAAGAATATTTCTTTCGTCACATATTCTGACTTGGTAAATCCTTACTTGTCTTTGATTTGTGAGATAATGAATAGGTGACAAAATCGTTCATCAAAAGGTGGGGCGAATGAGAAATTATTTTAAAGTATTTTTACAGGATATTTCAAGAACCTTTTGATATAATAAAATTGTTTAAGAACTTGAAAAGCTGAAATATCTTTTCAAGGAATCTTAAAGACTTAAGAATCAGTGTGAACCATATTCAAAAAACAGCATTTATAGAAAATTCCAATTGAGTTTTTCTTTATTTCTTTGGGCTTCTGTTTTGAGGAGGGTTGTGGTAACTTCAATAATGTAATGACCAGCTGAATTACACCATATGTAACAGGCTGTTCTTTCATAATGAACCATGAATGCAAAATTTCTTTTCCTAATGTCAAGACCTCAAATTTATAGCTGATTAAACAAGAATTTTGACCAAAGCCCATTTTCATTAACAGAAATATTTCTCCTCTCAAAAAAAGTTTCGTTTATTTATGGGAATAAATGGGGTATTACCCTGGCTGCTCATAAGGGACTGGAATGTCCATTATTGTGTACTCATATACACACCAACATTTTCAGTCATTGTGAATCCTCCTACCTCTTGCCCAGCCACCCAATTAATCCACCCAACCTACCTCTCACCCCATATTCTAGTTGTGGCCAATCATGTACTGCCATCAATTGCATCACTGACAAGTGACTGTCTCTCCCACCCTTATCCACCAGACTGGACATTGTCAGTACACTGCCAGCCTCATCTGTAGTAAGACCTCTTGACTTCATCTACTCCCTAAGAGAGATGTTTGGGAGGATTCCTTTGGTTTTAATGGATTCATAGTGTCATTTATCCCGAGTGCAACTGCTCTCATGGCTACCTACTGAGCTATGTACTTTCATCCATAAAAGAGCTTATTTCGCCACCCTAAAGCCAAGTTGCCTCAATGACCACTTTAGGGCTCCCAGACCATTGACCCTTAGTCAGAAATTACTGTATTTGACTTTTTCATCCACACTAAGAAGTAAGGTATGACTCTGTATTTTAACAGGCAATATTCATCCCACCTATTAAGTAAGATATAGCTACAAGTCAACAAATAAGTGGCATAATCTACTTTGAATGAAACAAGAAATTAATTCAAAAGCAACAACACTATGCTGTCATCTTGAACCAAGCTTACATCTAAATCAGTTCCAACCAGCTTATTATCCAGCTACAACTTATTCCTTTTCTCTTTTTTGTCGTTGCTAAAAACAAATTACATACCAACATTGAAGTCTCAAAGGAAATTCAAAGTTGTAATTAATAGTACACTACTGAGCGAAGAGACAAATGTCCAGTGATTTCACAACATCTTTATGTATTTAGGGGTGTAGCAATTAAATATTAGTGATAGTCAATCATCACTAACAATAGTGTTTAAAACGGAAACACTAAATATGAAGTAGTAATAAAGTACAAAGTCTAAAGATGAATTACATCTGACCTATGATAACACTGTAGACTGGTTCTTTATGTCCTGTTTAGGCCTTCGAAAGTCAAAATTACATACCATGACACTTGCAATATTTCCTCACCATAAAGAGTGATGAAACAAGCTGCAGCAATAAAATTTCAACATTTTGAAAGTCCTTTGGTTGGTTATATTTTATAAAAGGACATCCATGGTTGGAAGTCAAAACATATATTCCTTAACATTTACAAGTTGAATTACCAAACCCATCTATTGACTGTTGGACTGAGGGAAATGTCTTTTCATGGCTGATCATCTGAACTACCCGCAAACACTCAGGAGACCTCCTCCTGAGTTCCTTTGCAGGAATGATCTAATATGTCTTGGGAGTTCTTATCTAGGAAGATTTACTGTGCCTTAGGTTGCTCTGCTAGCACAATTTGCTTAGCATTTCAGGGCTTTGCTTAATAAATTTGCTATGCACTTGGCCCACTGTGCTATGAAGATTTGCCATGCCGATACCAGTAAGAAGCTATGGCAGAGGCCTGTGACTCAGCCATTCGAGCAGCGCGGAGGTCATACTCTAATTTGAGTTTCTGTTTAAGTTTGTGTATAGCTTCCATGTGTTGTTTGTCTGCATCATCAAAGGATGGTACACTTGATGGCGACTGAGACTGAGCCAAAGCCAAATTGCGCCGCTTTGTAGCATCCAATGTTTCTAACAACCCTGAGTTCAAATCTCCTACTGATGAAGATCTAGGAATCACAGTGGTCAACAGTGGAGTAGGTGAGCTTCTAGCTGATTGAGATATCTGAGACAAGTGTTTATCTTTCTCTCTCAGCTCACGAAGAAGTCTTGTCTTCTCATCCACCAGGGTCGTTTCTCTTTCTCTCAATCGTAATTCAATTTCTGTCACCTGCTCTTCCATCAGTCTCTTTTGCTTCATTAACTGCATTTCCGTCTGATCTTTAAGTAAACAAAGCTGCTCTAGATGCCGTCTCTCAGCCTCACAATGCTGAAGTTCAATTTGCCGTTGAGTTAACATTTGATGGAGGTGGTCGAGCTCTTCCATTTTCTCCATCAAATCTTCCTGAATTTTCCTTAAATTTTCTTCTTTCAAGGCAGCCTGGCCAATAGCTTCAGAAACACTGGGGCTTTTGCCATCTTCTAAGTTCCTCAACATCAGCAGCAGGTTGTCCCTTTGTTGCTGTATGGAAAGCAGCTGATGATTCATCGATTTTCGCCATTCATCTGAGGTGCGTTCTTTTTCCAACAATTTCTGCTTCACAATAAGAACCACAGCATCTTGTTCTCTAATCCTAGCCCTCAGAGATGTATTTTCAGTCTCAAGCATTTTATTCTGCTCCAGACATATGGTCAGCCTCTGCCTCAAGATGTTCAGTTCATCCTCTGTTAAATTCTCATCATTCTCCTGTTGGGATTCACCTTTCTTGGCTCCTACACCTGTAGCCTCCTCCCCACTTTTCCAACTACTGACCACATCTTTGGCCATCTGATCTTTCCTCAGTGCTTCTTGGAGCAGACTATTCTCTTTGCTATACATAGCCCTAGTTTCCCGCAAATCTTTCCTTATCTGATTAAGCTCTTTGGCCAGGGTTTTGTCTTGCAGTTCAGAGACAGGAGGTGTGTCCATTCCAGTGCTCAAATCAGGTGTATTCAGGCTACTTGATAAAGTGCTGCTGCTGGAAGATGATGCAAAAGATCCATCAGTCATATCTACTTCCTCTGTTTCTAGAGTTTCTTGGTGGTGTACATCTAATGGTCCCTCATTTTGTCCAACTGCCAACTGTTCAAACTCTTTTGGGACAATTTCAAAATCTTGTTGGCTGATCAATGCATAATCCTCTCCAGCAGCTAATTCTACATCAAATGCCACAGGATATCTCAGATCACAGGCTATGTCAAGTTTGATAGCTTTCCCTATTCCCTCTTCATTTACACATTTATTTACCTCCCCTTCCCCATCTGTCTCTCCAGGCATAGAACTAATACATCTGTTATTCTTATCATGGGAATCAGAAAGCCTTGAGGAAAGACAGCTCCTGCTCTCAGCAGAGTGACTCTCCACCAAAATAGAAGGATCAGAGTTCGGAAAAATGACTTGGGGATTAGATTGAACTGACACCGATTTCTGACAAGACAATCTTTCTAAAGAATCAGAATCGGTGTTATCAGGTACAGGCATTTTAGGATAAATGAGTCGATTGAGATCTTCACGTAGATTTTTAATAACTTTGTCTTTAAATTGCACTTCTTTCTTTAAACTCTCCATCTCATCTCTAAGCATTTCAGTCCTGCCATGCTCTTTGTCTGACGCATGTGAGTGTAAGGATTTTAGGTTAACTAGTTCAGCCTCCAACTTCATAAGACAATGCTCTTTTTCTAAAATGGCACTATTTGACATGGATTCTAAATTATGGCCAGGACTGATATAATCATCTAAATCTACTTGTGTATATTTATCAACACTTTCTTTAACCATTTTCATCAAATCTAGAGCCTCTTTCTCTTCAGGCAAACTAATGCTCATGGTTTTAGTCAAATTCTCTAATTGATGTCTGACTCTGCGTTCATCTGCAAGTCTTATTCTTAAAGTTTCATTTTCTTGTTGGATTTCAAATAAAGTTTTTAAATTTTCAACAGAAATCTCTTCAAACAAGCCTTCTCTTTCCAACTTTAAAAAATCATTGAGGAACAATACTTCCTCTTGAACACAGTTTGGTACATCTGACACTTCCCCAGGTAAATGCCCATCATTATTATCATCTAAAATGACAGTGCTAGGGATAAGCAACCCACTTTCTTCAGACAACAAATCATCCCCATCTACACTAGATTTGACTATATATCGCAGCAACCTTCCATAACTTTGCCTCACCTCTTGGCAATCCTGTCGCATGCAGCGTCCATCGAATACTTCCCAAACGCTTCCATGTTGTGGGTCTCTTTCAAATCCTCCAGCATCGCCGATGGTCGTGGTGAGCTCCCATTCGAGGGGCAGATCCTGACTGGATTGCTGAGAAATGTCTGTAAACTCCTCCAGGAACCTCTCTCTGGCAGAACTTGTCTCACTCATTTCAGTATGACAAGAGCCAGCCTCACTTGACACATTGTCTGAAGGAAGAGCATCCATAGCCTTGATGCCTTCACCACTTTCCTCAAGGACTTGCACACAACTGCTAACACTTTGAACTGAAGGGACGATGGCAGCCTCAAGGAGGACAGGTGAGGTGGAGGTCAGGGTATTTGATGGGGAAACCACTGGAGATTCTTCTGGTCTTAAAATCTCACTGGCTTGAGTTTGGGAATATGGGAATTGGGAAACAGGACTCTCCCTTTCTGAGATCTTGGACTGCAATTCATGTTGCACCCGATGATGCCGACCCCACGTCTGAGAGATTTCAATCTGTTTCAAAAGCTCATCACGAGCCTCAGCCAATTCCTGTGCAAGAAATGCTAGCAATAAAATTCTATGCTTCAACAATTTATATAGAATGCTTCAAATAAGTCTTTTTACATAAACCTGGAAATGCATGCATAGGAAGTGTCAAAGTAGAGGAACACAAAAGATACAAGTACTTGTTATTGCAATTTACATAAGCAAGCTATGCTATCAGCATTGACAATAAGACTTAACCAAGAACACGTTAAGTAGAACAAAAAACTAATTTTAAAAGTTATGAGAAACTACTATTCTTTTTTAATTTATTACCATTGCTGGCACTTTTCAACTGATTATCAGCTTTGGAAAACATAATGAAAAATACAAACCACAACAACTTTATATGAGACTACTGCTACAACTATGACAAATAATGAAAAATTCACATTTTCTTTTGCTACTTTAACAGCCTCTCTACAAGGGCATATCATTCCTCACCTGGTTTTCTTTGCTCAGCTGCTGAACCTTTTCATCCAATTCTTCGCTGCCTTCTGCAATATCTGGCATGCCATCGTCCGTCGAGCTGTTATTTCTTTGTTCTTCTTGGCTGTCTCCTGAACTGGATTTAGCCATTGGCCCTTGCCTGGCCTGCCTCAATTCTTTCAAATGACGCCTTTCCACATCTCTACGAACCTTTTGTAAAGCTTTAGCAAATTTGCGTTCATAATCATTCTTGATGGACTGAGCTCTCTGGTTAACATGAAGCTCCATCTCCCTTTGATAGTCTTCTCTTTTAGACTCGTACTCCACAACAAGGTCTCGTTTCTGATTTCTCATTTTAGTCACATACTCCTCCTCTAGTTTTTCTCTCAGGTCATCAAGTTTGCGATTCATCTCTGAGAACCTTATAGTGAATTCTTCACTTTCATGCTGACTGCCAGTATTTGCTTGCACACTACAATTTGCATTTTGATTAGAATCTTCAGCTAAAGAAACTTGTCTGCTTTCAGGATTTAAACACATGTCAAACTCATTCTCAGGAGCTGGAATGTTACTAAAGTGAAACTGCTGCTTTTCCTGCAAGGTGGGAGAAACTCCTACTGAAAGATCTGACGGCCAGATGCCATCTGGCTCTTCCTCTGTCTCCATGAAGAACTGGTCCCCAACCTCTGGCTGAAATCCCTCGGTTATAGCTTCTTCTCTAATTGGATGGATGTTTAACTGAAGCTTTGGATTCTCAGTACTTTCAAGGACCTTTTCAATGACCATCTCTGGTTGAAATCTGTTAGGCTCCTCTGCCACAAAATCAGGTTCTCCAACTCTCTCTTCATCATAAGACTGCATGTTAAGGCTACTAAAAACAGGTTGGTCTCTCTCTGCCACAAACCCTTCAATCATTGACACCTCTTCAACTGTCGGAGAGAAAGAATCTTCAGAATCAAAATCTTTGGAAGGAGTGGAAGTCATAAGTTTTGGAAGTGAATGGGAAGCTGTTTCTGCTTCAGTTGGGTGGGATGGACAAATGTCTTCAACTCCAGAGGAAAACATACTTTTCTTTTCCGAACTTTTATGACTCAAAAGCCTACGCTTTAAAGATAAGTTTTCATTGGAAAGGATGCCAACCTGTTCCTTGAGCGAAGCAATTTGGGAATTTCGAGCTATTTCTAGTTCTCCGTCTCTTGAATTCTCACTTCTCAAAGCCATATCCTCTTCTGCATTCATTTCTAATACAGAAACTTTTGCTTCCAGGTGTTTGTTTCTTGTCTCCAAATCCTCCATGGAGTTTTCAAACTCCTTCTTTAGTGATTCAATGCTAGCTAATTTTTCTGATTTCAAATAAGCAAGATCTTTTGTTAAACAAGAAATCTGACTTTCCATGTCTGTCTGCTTCTCTGCAGCATTTTTTAAAATGTTCTTCATCTCTTCTTCTCTTCTCAAGGATTGGGCTTTAAGATTTGAAAGATCATCATCAAGGACTGAAATTTTAATTTCAAGCTCTCTTCGAATATTCTCAAGGTCATCAACCTTTAATTCTAAGGCTTTTCTCTCTTCTACAAAATCTCCTTCCACACTCATCATGGACTTACGGGCTCTGTCTAACTCAGCACCCATGATGCTACATCTATCCTCAAGTTCAAACAACTGAGTATCATATCTCTTCTCCAGATCCTGGACCTCCTTTTCATTGTCCTTTTTCATTTCATCCAAGTGCCTCTTTAGACGGGCCACTTCTGATTCACTGAATCTTCTTTTCTCATCCATTTCTAGCATTTGGACTTCAAAACTCTGTTCTAGCTCTCCTCTTTCTCTTTTGAATGTTTCTATCTTTTCATTTAAGACTTTTTGAAGTTCATCCCTAGCTTTCTCCAATGACATGTTGTTGTCAAGAAGCTCTGATCTTTGCAGTTCGTGTAAGGATTTCAAATCAGCAATTTCACTTTCAAAATTCACATTTGATTTCAACATGTTCTCATTCAGCTTCACACATTCAGAATTGGCAGCCTGAAGATTCATCTCTAATTCAGACAGCTGATTTTCATACGACTCTTTTAAAGTATGAGCCTTATCCAGAGCCTCTGAAACATCCTTCTCTAAATTGCTTCTCTCTTTTTCAGCCAAGATTAACTTATCTTCCAGCTGAGATAGTTGTTGTTCATACATTTCTTTCATTTCCTTTTGGCCTTGAGAAATATTTCTGGATTCTTCTGCCAGATGGCACTTCAAGTGTCGTAGCTCAGCCTCTTGATCAGCTGTTTTCTGCTGCATGTCCTCCATGCAAGCGTCAAAGTTGGTCTTCAGCAGTTTTTTCTCTTCATGACTAGTCTGTAACTGAGTCTGAAGGGCATCCAGCTCACAAACCAAGCCTTCCGTTTTGATTTCTTTCTCTTCAATATCAGATTTCAAATCCAAAATTTCCTTCTTCTGAATTTCATTGTCATGGGTAAGGTCATGGATTGTGTTGTTTTTAGCCTCTAACTCTAGTCTGGCTTGATTCATTTCTTCTTGCAGCTGTTTGCTTGCTACTGATAGCTGGGTGAAGTCTTGTTCACGAATCACAGCTTCATCTGCTAGCTTTTTGACTTGTATATTGATGTCTTGATTCTCATCTATCAGCTGCTGCTTGTCTTTCTCTAGTTTTGTCTTTTCTGACAACAACACTGCCTGACTTTCCTCTAATTCTTTTAAACCCAGTTCCTTTTCCTTAATGCATTCATTAACATGATCAATCATGTCTTTCTTCTCCTCCAATGTCAAACTCTGCTCCAACATTACATTTTCTTTGATTTGCAAGTCTTCATTAAGTATAGCCATCACTCCTGCCGCTCGCTGGCCTTGCAGCTTTGCTTTACTCAAAGATTCTGACAACACAGAATACTCCATCTCTCTTTTAGCCAGCAGCTTGTCATTTTCGTAGCACCGTGACTCTAAATCAGCAACACAAGTGTTCAACTCTTCAAGTTTTCTGGTGAGATCATCAACTTCAGTTGTTTTCTTTTCTAACTGCATTTGAAGACCTTCCATAACAAGATCAAGTTCTTCTCTAGCTTGAGTTTTGCTGAAAAGCTCTTTTTCTCCTGAGTCTAATCTTTCTAAAAGAGACTCTCTCTCTTGTCTTTCTGAGTTCAAAATGGCTTTTACGTCTTCAGTTTCTGCTTGAGCTCTGTTACAATTTTCTTGTGATGTTTCAAGTTTAGAATGTAGATGAGAAATTTCCTTCTTGTCCTTCATAATCTCTTCAGACAAACCTCCCATATCTGTCTTGACTTCAATGAGTTTAAGTTCTAGATCCTTAATGGCTGAATCTTTCTCACTTGATGCATGCATTACTTCTTGTAGCTCTTTTTCTTTCATTTCAAATTCAGTCTTCTCCTGTGACAGCTGCGCTTGCAAATCGATCCCATTCTTTTCGTTTTCTGAGCATTTCTTCTTCCATACTTCGTTATCAGCATTGATGAGAATAATCTGATCTTCATAGCCTTTTTCCATTGCACTCCATGTACTTCTCTCATCCTCTAAATCTTGATGAAGACTTTGAATCTGACTCTCTTTTTCTTCAACAAGTTGCTGTAACTTTTGCCCATCACTAGCAGCAGCATCTAGATGACCTTCCAACACTTTACACTTTGCCAACAGTTCTTCTTCTCTATTTTGTGATGTCTCACAAGCCAATTTCAGATCTTCCTTCTCTTGTTGCAGCTCTTTCACCCCAGCACCCATCTCTTCCAGTTTTCCCTCCATTTCTACTTTTTCATCACGCATTTTTTCCAACTCCCCTTCAACAGAGAGGTGAGATGCTTTCAGGTCAGTCAAATGATTTTGAGTTTTTTCCAATGTGTTTTTCAATTCTGACAACTCTTCATTAAGCATTTGATTATTAGAGCAATGAGATTCCACATCCTTTTCAAGATGCTGTACTTCTAATTTTAAGTTTTCTAATTCCTCCTGATGATGGGATTGACATCTATGAAGTTCATCTTTCAGATTACAAGTTACACTTTCTTTTTCCTCAAGATGGCCTTTCAAAGACAGAATTTCTTCCTCCAAAATTTTAAGTTGAGCTTTTTCCTCTGCTTCATTGCCACTCTTTTTCAGAGAGGTATTTAGCTGCTGGTTTTGGTATGCCATTATTTTCTCTTCTACTGGGGAGTTCTTTTCTGTGACCAATTCTTCTTTCAACTGACCTATGTCAGTATTAAGATTCTGTACAGTTTCTCTGAGTGTGTCTCTTTCAGATTCTAACCCAATCAGCTGGTCCGCAAGAAGTTTTCGTTGTTCACTTTCAATTATAAGGTCATTTTCTTTTTCTTTGACTTTATCTTCAAGCTCTGCAGATCGATTCATGGCAGAACATAGCTGTTCATTTAGTAATTCCATTTGCTCCTCAATGTTATTTTCTCTAAGGTCATTCTCTGACTTTTCTATACTACGTACATACTGAGCAGTTGAAAGTTCATCTTTAAGTTGGACAGTCTGTTCTGTCAACATTTTATTCTCTATTTTTACTTCCCCTAGCTTATTCTCCAAGTCTGCTGACCTTCCAGAAAGTCCTTCTATGGTCTTTTCCAAATTCTTTTCCTTGTCCCTTAATTTGTCTATGGCATCTTGAGATTCCTGTTTCAATCTTTCAAACTCTGCGATCTCCCCACTTTTAGCTTCGATCTCTGAAAGCAATTGTGCATTCTGTGCCTGCTGGGCTGTCAACTGAGAACTCAAGATGACCATCTGCTGTTTTTCTGACTCTAAATTTTTTTCCATCAGCAAGAGTGCTTCCTCAGAGGTAGACAATCTATTCTGTAAATCATTTACTTTATTGTTCAGCTGGTCTGAATAAGCATTCTGTTTGGATTGCAAATCATGCCAGGACTTCTCTTCCTCAAGAAATCTCTGGCGTTCTCCCTCCAGCTTTTCCTTTAAATCACTCAGATGAGATTTGGAAGACTCATTCTCCTGTTTCAGTTCATCAACAACATTCTCCAAAAGCAAACATTTTGATTTCAAAGTGTTATATTCACTTGATAATTCTGAATGTGCCTGTGTGAGTTTATCAAATTCAGCAGTTAATACTTGGTGATCTGAAAGACTTGTAGATACATTTTGCTGTTGTGAAGTCAGCTCTTCATTTGCCTTTATTAAGTCATGATAGTCCCTTTCCATTTTGACTTTAATCCTTTTTAACTCTTCCAGTTCATCCATTAAATTTTGAACTTTATCATCCTTTTCCTTGTTAGTATCCCTTAACTGGGCGACTGTTGTCTCATTCTTCCTTTCTGTTTCCAACAATTCTTTGATTTCTTCATGCTTGGAGGCTAATTCATCTTGCAGAGATTTCTCTTGTTCCTGCCACTGACTTTGTGTTTGCTCCAGGTGTTTCAGATCTTCCAAATTCTGAGACAAAAAGTTCAGTTCCTGAGTTTTCTCCCTCAAATCCTTAGCCAGATCTTCCTTTTCATCATGGATATGTTGCAAAGCATCCTGACTAGATTCCAACTGCTGACACAAAGATTGCAAGCATCTATCTTTGTCAGTGACAATGGTCTGAAGTTGAAGCATCTGGTTTTTGGCTGCCTGCACTGCAGAGGATGAGAATTCATGCACAGCACTTTGCTCCCTCATAGCCTGATCAGTCTGGGGATAGAAAGTAGGGCATTAGTAAGCTGTGATTGTAGTTATTCTGAATTCTGAGGGAAAAGAGCAAAAGAGAGAG
>JAOWAY010446232.1:0-13327 GCA_028565895.1 Goniobranchus geometricus | reverse complement strand
GTTCAAGTTCCTTATGTCGATTTATATGACCTAAAAACTTCAGTTGTCTTTGTCTGATTGTCTTTAGCAATGATCTTTTTACTCCCGCTTTTTCCAGTACTGCATTGTTTGTCTTCTTTTCTTTCCATGATATTGTTAGCATCCTCCTCAAAAACCACATTTCCGCTGCCTTCAGCCTTTTCCTAGTATCTGTAGAAATATTCCAGCATTCACAGCTATATAACAGTACTGACCAGACATAAACTTTTAATACCCTTGCCCTTGCTTTGGTCTCCATTGAGATATTCCTGTTTTTCATAAAAGAGTTCATTCTATTGAAACTGTCTGTAGCAACTGCAATTCTTCTCTTTATTTCTGTGTTACTTTTACCATCTGACATGATTATGTAACCAAGATATTTAAATTTCTGGACTTGCTTTATTTTCTCTCCTTTGCTTGTAGGGTTACAAATGTGATTTACTGATTTTTTTTAGGCTACCATGCATTCTGTCTTTCCAAGACTCTGATATCTAAAAATTTTTGGAGGTCTTTTTCTGAGGTTTCTAAAAGAGCTGTATCATCTGCATACCTGATATTGTTTATGTTTTCTCTTGTGCTGCTTGATATTTTTATGACTGTGTCTTTGTATCATTAAGGGAAGTAAGATATAAGGTCATCCTTTACTTAATTAGAAAACAAAACTCGAAACTGTTGGAAATATGATGAAAAAGCAAAATTTTTAAACACAGAATCCATAAATTTAATCTTTTTAGGGTCAACTTCATGGGAAATATCTCATCATATCATTAACGTGATTGGTTAAGGATGTGATTATTGCTCATTTTAATAACATTTGCAGAGCTTCATTGAAGTTTAAATCTTCATTTTTCATCTTCAGGCTACTTATATTGATACCTCCAATCTCCCATCTGGTGTAAATCCCAATCTCGCAGGGTCAAATACACAATCTGTTGATTTGTATGCCAGTAGATATTATTCTCCAACAAACTCTTACATCAGCATAATGACATCAACCGATCATCCAAAGGTAATTTAAGACAGACCTTATATGTTTGTGTGTGTGTGTGTGTATGTTTGATAACGTATGCTCGTTGTAGAGAAAAATGATATAGTCAATGTATATAATACGGAGGAAAAGAGTAAGGCTTTTGAATGAGATTGAAGAAAGAAAGAAGAGCCATCAATGGGAACAAAAAGGAGGATTTGAGTGACAGTCAAGATCAATAAACACGGTGTCAAGTTAGCGCTCTTTTAGTTGAACGCCTCCCGCCTTGATATCGTGACCAAGGTCATGGCTCAATCAGCAGGTAGTTTAGTTGAGACTGCCGAGTAGCATAATTAATGCTTATGCGTTTTATCACTCAGCAACCATATTTAAAGCTCTATTAAGTTTTTTGTTCTATCAAAGACAATTTTAAAGCCTGTATTTAGCAGATACAAAATATGAGAGCCATAGCTCTTGTAATTTAATTGCAGTAATGATGCAAACATAAGCATTATATACTCAATAAAATTGGAATTTTATGTTAAATGAAACCGTCATTGTTTATTATCGGCCTGATCAAATAGGTCCAAAATCGTACAAGTAGAGGAAGATATGCTTAAAAAATAGATGTCCAATTTCTGTGTCTTTAACAATGATATTTTTTGAACTATTAGAATTTTCCCAAGTTGATTTTCTTTATGTGCTGGGAAAACGTACCATGATTTTTTTGCGGTATCTTCTTGTTACTCAGAAGACAATATGGATACAAGGTATATACCATTGCCAAAATAATAATCTGAAAAGAGAATGATATGGTAATATGAGAGAGAGAAATAGAGACAGACAGACATACAGACAGAGAGACAGACAGACATACAGAGAGAGGGGGAGAGAGAGAGGCGAGTAAGAGACAGAGAGCGTTAGGAGACAGATAGAGAGAGAGAGTGAAAGAGTCAGAGAAAGAGAGAGGGAGAGGGGGAGGCAGACAGACAGAGTTAGACAGCTGAGAGAGAGAGAGTGTATGTATGTGTGGGATGGGTGGGGCAGAAGGATTAGCGACAGAGAGCATTAAGAAGACAGAGAGAGGGTTGGGGAGACAGACAGACAGAGTTGAGAGAAAGAGTGAGGGAGTTAGACACAGAGAGCATTAGGAAGACAGAGAGAGAGTGAAAGAGTTAGAAAAGAGAAGGGTTGGAGAGAGAGAGAGAGGGGGGGAGTTAGAGACAGAGATCGTAAGGACGACAGAGAGAGAGAGAGAGTGAAAGAGTTAGAGAAAGAGAAGCGTTAGAGAGAGAGAGAGAGTTTGCTTTTATTATTCATGTCACTATGAGAAAAGAAAGGAAATTGTATCAAAATTCGACATGCCCTGACAAATAAGTATATAACGCAATACACTGATGTGTTAAAAGCTCAACGCTTCTACCACGGTATAATACTATAATAAGCGCATTGAAGCATATAAGACGTATTAAAATTGTGCAGGCCACTTTTCCAAAAAAAAAAATAATTAAGAAACTAATCTGAATCAGTCTGAAAATGAAAATGGAAAAAAGTACATCCAAAAGATCGCTTTATATCAAAAATACTGAACGTCATAAGAAACTGATTTTTTTCCACAGAGCATAGAAGGGATGTGAACTTAATGGATAGAATGAAGAAATGAATAGTCAGTGGAATGATGTGTCCGTTAGAAACATTTAAAATCACTTAAAGTGGCAGCAATTTAGCATGGGGATCGCCGCCGGTAAAATCACAGTGACCCCGGGTAGGGTTACCGCAGTGACATTGATTAATTGGTTTTAGGTGCACCTCAGCAAGGCAAACTAAAAGAGCGCTGAGTTCAGAATTTGAGGCTGTGTAAAATGTTGGTATTTTTAAAGAAAAAAAAAATTAGAAAGAAAAGCAGCTGCTAATCAATTAAGGATGTTTTCTTTGATTGGCTGAGAGGGCAGGTATTTGGTTTGGGCTTTGTCCAAGATTTTGTACTTAATTAATGATCGAGCAATGGGTTGTAGGTCTGTTAAAGTGACCCTTTTGTAATATATGCTTGGTCTTAAGTAAAGAAGAAAAATGGATCTTTGGTCTCTTCTGTATAATGATGTGATGTCACATTTAGGACATGGTTTGCAGATTTCTCTGAATATGACTCAAGTCAACCCTACTGCTCACTTGTTAAGCTATCCTTTATGGGTGTTGTTTCGTGGAATTTGCCTCACAGTTCTAATGCAGCGTCTTATTCAATGGATCCTGTAATTATTTTTTGAGGTATACAACATTTGACATGGGCATTTCAATGTAAAACCACATTAATTTTCATTCCCGTCCATTCTTTAGGTCAATGAGTACATGATCCTTCACATCAAAACCAGCAATTTTGTGCCACGAATTTACTACCAGGTTTGCACTTAGATTTTCTAAATTTTAATTTCAATTTACATCACCCTTAATTTGAAAAAGGAAATAAGGAACAAAAAAAAACAAACCTGTAAAGGTTAAGCATGTAAAACTATTTTAAAATGCAGCAGCATTTGAGAACTGAAAAATGCCAGTAACACAGAATGATTATGATACATTTAAATGGGTTTATTTATTTGGAGTAAGATAAATTATTTACTTTTATTCAATGTTGTGATTTGTAGGGGCTTTCACACAAACAGCTAGCCTTTCCAAATTATTTTTTGTTTGCCATCTGGCATGGGCTGAATAAATTCAAAACCTAAAGGTACAACACAATCAAACAAATAAAAACCAAATGATTTCAGTCTTGCAGTAAATATTTTTGTCAATGCCCAAAGGGACTATTCTAAAGGTGACTAAGACCTGAAGTTAGCAAAATTAAAGAAAAATCAAGCAAAATCCCACTCTCAGGGTCATTCAATGATATTTTCCCTCAGGTTGTATCTCAAAGCAACATCATCATTGGAGATGAGCTGGAAATGACATCTAAGCAGAAGACTTTTGCCATTGCTTTGTCCAGAGAAATGATTCCAACTGCTCGTATACTTGTCTACTACATCAGACAACCAGAAGAAATGGTCATTGATGTCCTCAACTTCTTTGTAAATGGAACTCATCAAAATGAGGTAGGGTTTGTGGGAAAATGAAAAAAGATACAAAACGAGGTTTACTTTAGGTGAGGATTTTATCAAAAATTATTTTCATTCGTGACGTCTTCTCTTCCTCTTGCTTTTCTGCTTACATGAAGACTGTTTTTCGGGTGTAAGGGACATAAAGCTAAGCTACAAGTATGCTCTGCCTACTCTGGTCCAGTTAGTAAAAATTAACTTGGCCTAAAGCTATCTTTTAAGATATTATTAGTCATATTTTCTGAGGAGACTGCATATAAATGCTGTTGCCATAAGATAGATTCTGTCTTTCATTTGCAAATTTGACAACATGCATCCGGATCTGCTTTATTATGAAAAACATGGGTGGGGAGTGAATGATTATAGTAATGGACCCACCTGCTTGATACTCTTTCACAATACCCATTTTGACTGATTTCATTAGTTTCATGTGCTTTATTCCCTAAACAAAGGTTCATCTGGAGATCAACAGAGGTAAAGATTTCAGTCGAGACACCATTGAGTTCAATGCTTATGCAGACCCTGGCTCCTATGTTGCCTTCAGTGGCATGATCCTGGATCTTTACAGTCGAGGTTTGAGTGATGGGATCACAGAGAACAAGGTATGCCTTAGTACTTGATCAAAAATGATACTGTGTGCGTGTTTTCCTTTTTAGGCCTTTTTTTTCTTTTGTTTTCATGTGGTACATTTCATTTTCATTTATTTTTCATTTTTTAATTTGCCAATCATGATGTTTGTTTGCTGGGTTTTTTGGGGGGTGGTTGGTGTTTTATTTTGAATTCTTTATCAGTTGTTGTTGGGTTTGTTTTCCTTGTTGGATTTTTTTTTAGGGGCTGGCAGGGGTATCAAAATATGGGCAATACTATCATAACCTAGATTAATTTAGATTAGAAGTGATAGCCAAGCCTTTATTACAGTTAATGGCTGGAACAGATATAAGGTATTTTTTAATTTTTAAGAAATCTTTTATATGCTTCACCAAACGTAAGATTATCTAAACCTTTTTTATATGAACATAGTGAATTCTTTTTCATATATAAGAAATGGGTGAAAATTTTTTATCTGTTCAGATATGAAAATAAGGGCAAATTCTTTCTGAGATTCTTTGCCATGGTTGTTTTACTCTGTCCTCTGAATGAATCACAGAGATAATCTGAATTTTGTTTTGATTACATTGAATTTTTAAAGTAAATCTGTGCAGGAGATCTCAGTTAGGTAGACATTATTATCAACAGCATTTTGTGGTTAGTTTTCAATATTATTTGTAAAGTAATTTTTAGATCTAAGGACTTAAAAATCAGCTTAAACATCATTGCACTTTACTCGGATCCCTGCCAGAAAGAAATTTTGTTCATATTATTCTTTATTGTTCTAAAACTCTTGACTCTATTTCTGCTTTGTTCTCTTACAGTTAATTGATGAGCTCATGACATATGACCCTTCCTCTGAAAAAACCTATCGGCACCTTTGGAGAGTAAGCGATACTGAGTTTGAGTACAAATTTTTTATTGGAACCGATTATGGTATTGATGCAAATACCAGCTTTGAGGTTAGACCCTTCATCGATTACACAAGAGTTGATTTTGTTCTTAGTGGTGGTGGTGCTTTTTACATTAATTTTGCTTTTATGAATTTGTTTTCTTTTCCTTTTTTTCCGAACTTCCCAAAGTTCTTTGTGCTTTACTTTTTTTTTATGATTTCTTTTGTTTTTGATTTTATGAATTTAGTACTCCATTGCAGTTACTCTATATTTCAGCTGAAGAATATTGTATGTCCGAACTTAATTTTTCTCTTCTAAGAAATTTTATACAGATGAAATTCTGATTTTCTTTGAACGAATTTATATCTTTTATTTGTAATTTTTGTATATGACAGTTAGAGCATCAAATTATCATCATAGAAAGTTTCTAAGCCAAGCAAATATGTAAAGTGTAAATAGCGTTTGAGAAAATAATGCCTTGTTCTTTCCTCTGTTTAGTTATATAGGAATAATCCAAGTTCATTTTTCTTTTTTTTTCTGTTGCTGTGATCAAATCACAGCATGCAGGGATTTTGATTTTGACGGATGCCAGAGTTCCACGTCTTTTCAGTAAGTGTATTTTTTGGTATGCATAATGCTTATAGAAACTGCAAAAAGTCAACACTCTAATTTCACATTGCGAAAAACGTTATAATGCACCATTACTTTTGAAAAAAGGTCAGCTGTAACTTACTTGATTTTGTTAAAAATTGAAGCGATAAAGCCCCCAAACCAAGAAATCACAAAAATATGGTCATTGTTCTTAAAATCATTGTCTTTTCCTGAGTAAACAGAAGGGTCCACTGCTGTAATGGAATGAAAAATCAGGCAATTGTCAAAAATTGACCCACACTTTCGAGAGTAAATTGCGTTAGAGACAAATCTTACAGAGAAAGTCATGCATTTCTGAACTCTGTGGTTACATTATATGTTGGTTTTAACAACAGACATGATCAAATGGTTGTTAAATAGGAATTTGATTTCAGCGCACACTTACCTAGCTTATACAGGGGTGCAGGTCTTGACCATGGAGATTCTTGGATGCTAGAGGGAACACTTTGGGTGCAATAATTTTCACAAAATCCACAACTGACCAAAAAGATGGTTAAAAGGAATGCTGCTTAATTAGAACGATTCAATGAGAAATGTGCTATTTGGTTTGTGCAGTGTGCACTATGATACAGAAATGTGCATTGCATATTTTATTTATTTATTCTATAACTAATTTTTGTTTGTCAGGCCTATGATAGCTATGAAATTTGAATCCTAAAATGTTTAGAAAAGATCTTAAAATTCCCCTCGGATTTTGATATAGAATCCTGAAATAAAATTGTAAAATAAACTTGCCCATTTGACTGCCCTGGTATCCCTAACTTTCTGTGTGAAAGAAATTTTATTTTTGGTGGGGTTTTTGGTTTTTGTTGTTGTTTTTTTTTGTTATTGTATTGTTTACCAATTTAAATCTATTCACTTGCACTTTTCAACATCGCATTAGAACCATTTTTGGGGAAAATATTTGTTTCTTTTTAATTGAATACCATATCATTTTCTTTTAATTTATCAACAGATGAGAAGTTTTGTCGTGAGAATGGGAATGAAAATGGAGTTGGATACCCATGCTTTTCTGGCTTGGAAACACAGTGCTTCACACCAGAACAGCAATGCAATGGTTTTGAGGATTGTAATGCTGATGGAGCTGATGAATTTATGTGTAAGAACTTTGTTGCTGCTTCTGTTTAATATTTAGATTAATTTTTTTGTTTGAGGGCTCTATCCCGTCCATAAATCATCTTAATGCCCATGAAAAATGTAAGATATGTGACTAGGCAAAAGAGAGGACAAATGTTACAAAAATTGGTTTAAAGAAGAGGAAAGAAGTTGCCAGAAGGAACGAGAAACATTTGAAATAGCTCTTAAAACTATACCATACCTAATGCATATAATAGAGATAAATGTTGACTACAAAGAAGGGATCATGTACAGACCAGAAGAAAAATCAATTCTCTAAAGGATACGCAAATGGGCATTGCATTAACCATCCAGGACTTTGCGTCACTTTGTATACAGTTCACCTAAAAATACTTCCGCCTCAATAGCAAGTTAGCCCATAAAGTTGTACAGTGAACAGACGTGGAGTATCACATTGAAAAATTGCCTCCTCTCACCAGCAACATTCCCCTTCCCACCCCAACTTTCTTTTTGTGAGGAGATAAGAGAGAGCCTGGCTGAGGGCCAAGAATCAAAAGAAAAAAGGTCCAACAACGCTCAGTCACTTCATGTGACTTACATGGACAGATCTGGCCTTAGGCTATTCTATAGTGCATTCCTCTTTACTGAAAATCTTACCTGATTTCGATATCCAGTTTGTAGGACTGACTCGTTTCGGTGACCGATCCGATGGTCTAGTGGTTGAGCATCTGCCTCGGAAGCGGGAGGTCGCGGGTTCGATCCCCGGCCTAGTCATACCTTAGACTTTAAAACTGGCATTTTAGTAACTGTCTTGCTTGGTGCTCAGCATTATGAAAACAGTGCTAAGACTGGTTGGCTCGGTGTCAGTATACTGTGACTGGGTGAGCCATTAGAGTTGTGCTATACCTTATGGCTCATGTGTGGCAGCACATAAACACGTCAAAATAGCACCATTGCTGACATAACTTATGCTGTTGAAAAGTGACGTTAAACCCACAAAGTAACTAACTAACTCATTTCGGTCTGGATTTCAGCTTTGATTTTGACTTGCTTATGCTACTCACATCTTCACCCAATACAGGCTGATCAAAATCTCATGCAGGCAAGGCGAGCGATTTTGACTTGCTTTTGCTACCCACATCTACACTCAATACAGGCTGATCGAAATTTCATGCATGATATAATGGCCTAATTATTTATGAATAGCTCACTGGTGTTAGACTGGTGGTCTAGGCGAAAACTTTTAATGTCCTGGATCTTGAGTGTGAAAGATGAAGATTCTAACGCATATCAGCCGAACCCCTGTTAAATAGATCTGGGTACAATTATGACTTGCCTCAAAAGGTTGAAGGGTGTAAGAATGAAGATCAATATCAGATGCTTCAGAGCTCATAAAAAGTGAGTTGATCAGCTTCAGAAGATCATCAAACAAAAGTAAAGTTATATGCATGGATTCTTCAGTGCATGGGTAACTTGAAAAGTAGTTGTATGCGTGGATTTGACAACGCATGAACTTGAAGCGATGTTTTCTGTCTGAGCTCTGAGAAACAATTCATTTCACAGCTGCAGTCACATGACTAGAAGACCCTCTGGGTAATTTATAAAAACCGTGCTAAGCATGGGAAATAGCTTTAACAATCACGGGATTAAAATCTTCTCGTCACATGTTCTCTAGGACTATGGCTGCCATGCGACCGTGAGACATAGGTTATTATGACAATCATGATAATACATTCTTTGAAAAGGTAAATGATAATCCTGTAAAATATGCCATTCCTCTGTCTGTTGCCTTCAGGTGAAGATAATGACCAAATTGAGTTATACACAAATGCTATGGATCGAGTGAGTCGAGTTATGCGCTTCTATGACAACAGCTCTTGGGCATGGCAGGAAATTTTTGTTAAGTGAGTTCTGTGAATGTCATGTTGCTCTGAGATTTTTTAGGATAAGTTTGTTTTCTTTAAACCTTTTCTTGAAGTCATGATTAAAGTTTGGTTGTCTCATAACCCTTTTTGTGAAGAAAGTGGGAGGAGGTTGTTGGGTTTGTTTTTTGGGGATTCATACCTGGTGCAAATTGCATGGATAGAAATACCCCATAGCTTTTCGCACAAGACCAAAAAAAAAAAAGAAAGGTCTCTCTCACTTCAAAGACAGGAATCTATGGACCTATCAAATACATTTTGTTGATATAAAGATTTGCAAATGCACCTTTATTTTCCAGTTATAAATAAGATGTACAATATTACTTATTAACTTTTTTGCCCTTCTTAGTGACAGAGATTAGTGTGTTAACATGATTCAAACTTCACTCGCATCATAGAATGATAATTATCTTTTATTTACCTAATAGACCTGATGGCCGTGTAGATTTCCGTGTGGATGTACCAAAGTACCCACTTTCATGGGTAATCAATGGAATCTCAGTCAGTAGGAATTTGGGTTTGGGTATCATGCAGCGGCCTGTTCGAGTAAGTAAATATTTATTTACATTTAGATCTCTGTTGTTCTTTTTTTGAAACAGTCATTTTTTACATTTAAAAAAACAGTCGTAATGCCAGACATCTCTCAAAGTTGTTGAATTAGTTAACATAGAAATATTACCTGAGGTAAGGTATTTGAAAATATTATTTCAGGTGACCAATGAAACAAAGGACACAGAGGAGTGAAAAAATATCAGGAGTAAGGCAGACCAAAGAAAAAAAATGTTATTGTATGTTTTCGAGGGGTTTTATGTTGTTGTTGGGGTTTTTTTGTGTGTATTTTAAAGGAAACCCTGCACACTTCTTTGTAATGATTTTATTTAGGACCTCATTTTCACAATTAAATCTTAAAGATCAAAATTTTTTGTTGGTGTTTGTTTTGTTTTATTTTTAGGTTGCTTTTTTTAATGCTTTTATGTTTTAGAAAATAGGAAGCTCTGCATCCTCCTTTGTAAATGATTATTTATATTACTTCTTTTTTAAATCTTAAAATCGAATGAAATCTTGAAAATCAAATGTCATGTTTTTGTGTGTCTTTAAATAATTTGATGTGTTATTTGATATTCCAGTATGATGCTGCTCGCTACATGTATATCCAAGTTGAACATCCAACACATATTGTCCGTGGTGAGCAAATTGGTGTGCGTGTCACAGTCTTCAACTACTGGTATGAGGATGACTATATTGAGGTAAATATTTCCTGATCTCAGATCTCATGTAACCACAGGTTTGAAGGAAATTATATCGAGGTAAATAATTCCATGTCTCAGGTCTCATAATGACTACTGGAATGAGGATGATTACATTGTGGCAAATGTCCCATGACTCAGAATCCATGACAATTTCTGGTATGAGGGTGATTACATTGTGGTAAATGTCCCATGTCTCAGAATCCATGATAATTACTGGTATGAGGATGATTACATTGTGGTAAATGTCCCATGACTCAGGATCCACGATAATTACTGGTATGAGGATGGTACATTGTGGTTAATGTCCCATGTCTCAGGATCCATGATAATTACTGGTATGAGGATGATTACATTGTGGTAAATGTCCCATGTCTCAGAATCCATGACAATTTCTGGTATGAGGATGATTACATTGTTGTAAATGTCCCATGTCTCAGAATCCATGTAATTACTGGTATGAAGATGATTACATTGTGGTAAATATCACATGTCTCAGGATCCATGTAATTTCTGGTATGAGGATGATTATATAGTGGTAAATGTCCCATGTCTCAGGATCCATGATAATTACTGGTAAGAGGACGACTACATTATGGTACATATTTCATGTTTCAGGATCGATAATAATTACTGGTATGACTGTGGACACTGTGGTAAATAACTACGGGTATGAAGATGATTACATTCTGGTAAATGTTCCATGTCTTAGGATCCATGATAATTACTGGTATGAGGATGGTTAAATTGTGGTAAATGTTCCATATCTCAGGATCCATGAAAATTACTGCTATGAGGATGATTACATTGTGGTAAATGTTCCATATCTCAGGATCCATTATGATTACTGGTATGAGGATGACTACATTGTGGTACATATTCCATGTCTTAGGATCCATAATAATTACTGGTTTGAGGATGATTACACTGTGGTAAATATTCCATGTCTCAGGATCCATGTAATTACTGGTATTAGGATAATTACACTGCAGTAAATATTCCATGTCTCAGAATCCATGTAATTACTGGTATTAGGATAATTACATTGCAGTAAATATTTCATATCTTGGGATCCATGATAATTACTGGCATGAGTATGATTACATTGTGGCAAATATTTGACATCTCAGGATCCATCATCTTACTGATATGAGTATTAATACATTGTGGTAAATATTCCATATCTTAGGCTCCATGATAATTACTGGTTTGAGTATGATTATATTGTGGCAAATACTCGATATCTCAGGATCCATCATAATTACTGGTATGAGCATAATTACATTGTGGTAAATATTCCATTTCTCAGGACCCATGATAATTACTGGTTTGAGTATGTTACATTTAATGCCCCGATAATGTTTCTAGTTACCTATCACTCCTCTGTATTTTCTGCTTACCTCTGCCATGGGATTTCTTAGGACATCAACAATTTAGCCAGGAACTAGGCCTATTCTGAACAGTTTTGCCAATTTGATTGCTTACTCTTTATCCAAGATGTAGCAAGATTTCTTATTTTCTCACAGAAAAAAAATAGACATGAATACTTTCTGTATAATGATCATGTTGGAAATAATGGAAATGTTTCCTTTTTACTCAGGAATTTAAGTAATGTGGAGGATGTTACTTGCATCAAAGATATTTCCTCATTGTTTTTGAATTATTTGATTTTTTGTTTGATACACAATTCTTTGAAAGGTTCTGATCACCATGCATGGAGGAGACGCCTATGAATTTGTGTCAGTCGGGGATATGGGCATTGTCACCTCTTATGCTCCTGTCACACACAAGAAGGATCACCAAACTATTGTATTTGTGAGTATTTAATCTCCTATTTATTAGATCCCAGAAAGATATCACATTGCTTGATTTACACTTAATTAACATTTGAATGGTTGGACTCCCACCCAGCTGTTTTATATGTTGTTGTAATTGTCAAAAACTCAAAGCAAACATTTTCATAAGTGTCAGCCAAAGCCCTAAAGACATTGTTGAGATATGGGTCCGAATAGTATGTTGGGTCAATAATTCAAAACTTAGTCCTTTTGTCATCTTCTAGAATTATTTCCACATCATATGTGGCAATTTCTCTCTCAAATTTTGTACAAGAGGTTCAATTGTCTGATTCTAACAAGTGATTTTGTTCAGCTGTAACATAGCCTGCATCTATGAATTGCATTTAAATGTTCAGTCCTGTTATACAGTCTTTGCCAGGTAAAAGAGAAATTTGCCAGACAACCTGGTTTTCAGTAAAACACTGACATTGAGACAAGCAGTTGGTTTGACTTGATCACAGGAGAAAAATGTTCATGAATTTTTTCAGCATTCTAAATGACCGCAATGAACTTTGATAAATGATTTACATCTAATGACATTGATGTAAAGAGCTAGCTATTTACAGAGACTTATGGGAAAACAAGACATACCCCTTTCATTTATTTGAAAAAATGCATATAAACATCTTTCTGACTATCTTCATCTCCTCATTAACCCTTGACTTGCTAGCCCGCACAAATGTGAGCCATGTTTGTCAATAGATCTGAGGAGGAAGGTGACAGAGAAATGGGCTCTGACTATATGTTTCTGTACAATTTTAGAGGCAAGTTTATCAAAAGAGAAGTAGACGAACCAATAAAGGAATAGGAGGCATTATTTCAATAACTGAAATCTTCTATTTCCGTATCTATAGAAACAATATACTCAAGAATATAAAGACCCAATAATTTTTTATTTTGATGGGCCGATAGATAAGAATTCTTCAGGTCTATGAAACAGCATGATTTTTTTTTTTTCAGTTGGAGCCTGGAGAATCGAGGGACATATACATGCCTATTGTTGCCAGAAAAGGTTTGGTTATTGGAGAGCTGGAATTCTATGT
>JAOWAY010446121.1:0-13330 GCA_028565895.1 Goniobranchus geometricus | reverse complement strand
AGAGAGAGAGAGAGAGAGAGAGAGAGAGAGAGAGAGAGAGAGAGAGAGAGAGAGAGAGAGAGAGCGTGCGCGCGCGCGCGCGTCATGGGCCATTTGTTCTCTTAAATTCACCGTGACAGCCAAGCTATTTCAGGTGCTTTTCTTCCGAAACCTTGTCGACATACTTCTAGGTCAACGGATACTTGCAGACTGTTTAACTTGGGTGGGTCCTGGGTAAGACCGAAAACTGCATCCGGTGACAAGGCTCCTGTTCGAGAGTTCAGGAGTTGTGGGGAATGTGGAGTTACCCCTTAGTTGTCATCACTCCCAGGTCTGCTCTGGCCCGGAGCAGTAGTCCCTGTCAGGGTTCCAGTTATGGATCAAATAACAAGCCAGCAATGACTCTGTGGCTCCGATACCTTGCAGACACTTTTTGAAGAAGGGAAGGCTAAAGAGAAAACCCAAATAAAATCATGGGAGGAGCCCCTAAGGCAGTGGTCTGGAAGTACTGAAATGGACAACAAAAGAAACGTGCAATGTTGGTATAAAGCATAGGTCTGGAAGTCTTAGAATGGAAAACGAATGCAATTCCCAATATTGGACTGCACTTACAGAAAGAACACTTTTTCCGGACCATACGTTTAGGATAAAGCAAGAGGTAGAACGTCGGAAGAGAGACTAGTGTATATAAACAAGCATAACAGTCCGCAAATGGTCCGTTAATATTAAGAAGCAATTTTCACTTTACAAGTCTTGAAAGGTGTTCTTATATTTGAAAGATTATGCAAAATACTGGCGTCAGAAGATATCTCCATTCATGACATCCAAGACTGCAAATTTTGATATAAGATTTAGTTTGCTCTTCGATCTTTTTCATGGCACATAGACAAGATTTGGTGAAAAATAGTACAATAATCATTCATTCAGAAACAATTCTTGTAGAACATCAACGATTTGGCTTATTGTGGATCTACTTCTTGTATTCACCTAAAATTGACATAGAAAAAGATGCTACAGTCGTCTATAATCAAGCAAGAGCAAGCAGAAAGATAAGTCTGCACACTGTGAAATTTAGCCTAAAATCTTGAAAATGAAAACAAATGAACAAGACAACCGACCGTAAGGCCTTTCTTCAACGGCATATTTTTGTCTCAGACGTTCATTTTTCTATGACCAACTTTAAAGAATTGTACCATTGCAACGCCTGACAATCAGCAAGGTTCTTTTCCGGGTCCCAGGGTCCTCAACTGAGAGGTAAAATGGGTCCGATGCAAGCTCTTTCCCAACCCTATCTGAGGGAGAGACCCAGGGTTGATCGAGAGCTTCTTCTCTCAACTGTCCTCTGTCTATGAGGCTCACTTTTAAGATCTGAACAAACAGTATTTGAACGGCAACTTTATTTTCTTATAACAAAACTTGAAAGTTGATTTATTTATGTAGGAAAATCATGCAAACTGATGGAAATCTGTAGTCGTAAGGAGGTGCATTGCTCTTGGTGTCATACAAGGCACCTCTGTCGCACGTCCTTATACCATTTTGTGACGGTGGCTTTAACATTAGGAAGACCTCAATGTCAATGATAGCAGTACTTGCTCCATGTAGCCGATTGAACCATTGATGGGATGTTAGAGTTATTGGAAAACATAACGTAAACTCTTTTATATTGGAGCCATGGATATCTAAACATCCTGACATAAAACACTCCGACTTAGTTATCGAGCGTTGCAAATTCCAACTTGAAGTTTCATTATCTCCTCTTTACTGAGACAGTGAAGGCAATGAAAAAAAAATTACACAAAACCACAAAAACAGTTCAAATTTCAGAATATGAATTAACAATCACATTTAGAAGAAGATTAGCCTGGGATAGATTAATTTTGTGAGTCATCTTATCCTGGATAATGACTGACATACTTTACTTCCAAACAAGGGACAAAAATGCAATTAAAAAAAACACAAAATACAACATCAAATTTAACATATTCTTTTGCATCAAAAATCACCTGTAAAAGAAAATAAAAAAGAAAAGAATAAAAATAGTCGGCATGTTCTTGTATTAAATCATTTTTACCGTGCTTATGATTGACTGTAGAAGCTGCAGCGATGATTACTCATACTCTTCCACTTGAAAGACTCAATGATTTGTACATTGATAGTTTGATGTTCAGAAAATTCCCTCTGACTTCCTCATCTGGCCTCTTTCCTCTGTCACGCTCTTTTTTGTATCTTGATAACAGGGAGGGCAGGGGGGGGGGGCACTAAAAGGTATAGATATAACACTTCAAATGTTAAGAACCTGAGATGTCGGATGCCTTTTAAAAATATTTAAGGAAATATCAAGAGAGAGTGGTGGTAAAGCAAAATAACTGTCCAGGTTGAGGCAAGAAACTATAGAAAAGTCAATTTACAAGAAACATTCCATGGAAGACTAAATGAAACATCTTATTATCTTCATGGCTTTCAACGGTCAAACTCATTGACTTAAGCCACTTGAAAAAGTCTCTTTGTGTAGACAAAAAAAGAAATAAATTTTGTAAGGATTTAAGAAAAAATTGACCTTGTTCCATTCATATACATCTGTATATGAACAACTCCCCCCCACCACCCCTCAAAAAAAAAACAAATCAATGAGCATTCAGAAGCCCTGAAATTATGACATGGAGATTTATAGAAAGCTATCTAATTTCACATCTTTTCAAAAGTTAAGGTTTGTGATTTCATTCAAGTCTTGAGTTTGGAAAATGAACCCCAACATTGACAAATACTTTCAAGGGACAATATAGGTTTATATTTGTATATAAGATATACCTTTTGTATCATTTTCACTGTCTAAAACAAGCAGGAAGGCATCTGGAGCTAAAGCTTCTCCGGCCTTGACAAGCAGTGACCTTTTCATCCTCATTGTGCCTGAATCAGCTTTCCGTGCCTGATTGTAAAAAGAGAGAAACATCATGAAAGTATAAATCAGCTTGTGAGAAGAAAGAGTAATTAAAACGAGATGCTATTTCTTGTACATCCTAAAATCAACCAAAAGAGTAAAACATTAAAGTAATAATGAATGAAAAAACAATCGGAAAAAACGACATGAAAACGATGACAATGTGAAGATAGGAAGGACTACAGATTAAGAAAGCTCAAAAACAGCAACTGTATCATATAATTCCAAAATACATACCAATGCTTGAAAAGCCGACACAGAAAAAAGTGTTAACTTCAATAATATAAGCTTTATTGTATATTTATGGCAAGGATAGTGGACATCACAGTGGGTAGTGTGTTGGCATGTCACTGAAAATTTGTGGGTTCGATTCCTGGTAAGGGCTTTGTGATTTAACCATTTGGTAAGATTAGTAATACTTACTGTCTATGTTTCGCGTCACTATTCCAATGGCTGACGTTTTCAGTTAAAAGCCAAATGATGAATTTCATTTTGGGGATGAATATGAGGATATTTTATCTTATTCACTTTATTACCTAGCTAGAAGAATTATTTGCATCTAACTATAATGGAGGTAGGCCCAAACAGTCTTGCACACTTTACAGCTCACTGAAGGAGAAAAAAATATTTTAAATTATGCAAATTTTTATTTTTGGAGAAAAGATATTTTGAAACAAATCTATAAGTAGTTTAAATTAGACCTTTTTGCTTTTTTTAGCCAATTGAATTCAAGGATGTAGCCATTTTGCATTCAGCCTTTACTTCTGACTACCTACTTCCTGTCAAGGCTCTTCATTATCTTCAGTCTTCAACCTTTCATTCAAAACTCAAGTCAGCTGTTGGAAGAATGTGTTGTTAGTACTTCTTTTATCCGTTTTAAAATTGAAAAATAGCTGTTTCCAGAATCTGTTACATTGTAGGGTAAACGGGAAATTCCTTTTTGTCTTATACTTTAAAAGAGCTGAGTTAAATGGAAATAGTCAGCAAAATGACAGGGCATTTAATGCAAACATAAAGATGGAAAAGATTCCATACTCCATCTGAAAGATAACATAATCTTGATAAATTAATTTTTAAAATAAAGATTTTTTTTACAGAATTAAAGCCTCTTTTTGCCTTAGATTTTGTTCTCTTAACTCTTGCCCTGCTTGATCTACATTCCAGGATTGGCCTTGTCTGGACACACTCACTTGCAAGAAAACCTCTCTCACTGTGCCTCTCATCAAAAATTGAACAAAAAATAGCATTTCTCACAGGCCTTCCCATTGGAGGTATACATTAAAATACATGTAATAAGATAGACAATCACGTGAAAACAGTTTGGGGATGATCAGATGTGTTTAGGTGGATAAAAAGTTTACAGGTAAAATATACTTTACAATGAAACACCAAAAACTTGCTTTCATTCAAAGGTCAAAAAGTTCAGTTTGAAGAAACTCTAGATCTCATCATTATGATCCATCCAAGAACTTTTTCACAGTTTTCATGGCTGTATATCATAAGTTTTCATGGCTGTATAGTTTTCATGGCTGCATATCACAAGTTTTCATGGCTGTATATTCACTAAAACTAAGGCCATGTAAAAAGGGGATGGCTGTGGTGTGTTAGTGTCCATAGCAGATGTAAACAAACAATTGCACAAATATTCACTCAGTGCTTGACACAGACTATTTACTGTAAAGCAAGCTTTCAGACATGACCCAGAAGAAGTCTGAGGTCAAACTGAATACAAAAACCTGGCTCAGCATGTTGGAATATAAAGAAGATTGAGCAAGCCAATTTTTCCAGCACGGGTCTAACCGTAACAATCTCCAGGAGCCAATTCTTACGGTTCAAAATATGGAAAAGAGTTCAAAGAAATGCAATTGTAACACAAAACAACTGTAAATGAAATCATATTCCGATGCGGTGACAAATTGCCCCATTTTTACATTTTATGAAAAAAATCAGAAATGTATAAGTTCAAGGTTACTCAGTGAAAGAGACGACAAGACAAAATCCTATCATGTTTAGGACCAATGTTCTCGTATGACCAGAATCAGCAAAATTCTCAATCGTAAGTTTATTTTAATTTATTGACATTTGTCTTATTTATCGTCCTAACTGACTGTTTCTGTTTTCTGTTTTTATATCTGAAAGAAGGATATTTGTCCAAAACATCATATCATTTTGTCTCATCTTCTCTTTGATCAAGGAACCATAATCACATACTTCTAAACATTTGACAAGATTCCTACTCAATAGTGGCATGTTTGTATATAAAACATTAAAATAAAACAAGCTATAAATGAAAAAGAAGCCTGTTAACCTATATGTTCAACAAAGTCAAGTTGGGCAGGTGAGAGCCAATTAGATGGAGCAGCTAAAGTAACAAGGATGGGAGAAGAAACTGCTTTCACAAGCAAGCCTGCTTGTGTGAATATGAGGAATATATATTATTTACATTCTATCGCTCAATAACTTGGAGAAAGCAAGTCGCTACCACAGTAGGGCCAGGTTACGACATTTTAGTCCATACATAGAACCCTTACAACTAACCTGCTCAATGATCATTGCAGCTTGGTCTTCAGGCCTGTCTGGTTGTTTATACAGCTGAGCTCTGAGTTCCAGTCGGCGCAGAGATACCTCTAATCTCTCCTGATACACACTGCCATCATCCAGGGAAAGGGCCTGATGAAAATTGTCAACATCAGCTGTAGGAATCTTACTTTTTAATAATTTTTTCATAATTTAACAACTTATCTAGTCACATTATTTTTCAGTTATTCATTGTTTATTTCCTTATCCATGAAGCAATCACAGAGAAGAATGGGTAGATATATTCATAGATTAAGGGGACACTGTAGCTGAGTGGGAGAGTGCTGGCCTGCAGACAGAGAGATAGCAAGTTTGATTCCTGCAAGGGATACATGCGTTTTCTTTCCTTGAGCAAGAAGATTTACCCATTTGCTTCACTCGTCCCGGGGTGAAAATATGGACAGCTTAGGCTGGAAAAGTTCTTTGCCAGACTAGCATCCTTTTCAGAGAGTGATGGATAAAATTTGTCAATGTCGGTTTTATGCTGAGGAAACTAGGATAAGCTCTGGCTTTATAAGCCAATTCAGCTTTTAAAAAAAGGATAGATAGCTGAGTTAGATGGCTGGATAGAAAGATTTATATCAGTATCAGTTCCAGAATCTTAAAGATGAAACCTTTTGAAAATTCTCATTCCCAACTAAGTTCCTCATCATTTGCCTTACTTTGAGGGCAACAAGTCAGGTGTATTTGTAGATTCATATTTTTTGTTAGAAACTTCTATCAAATAAGCTGATAATTTTTTTTTTTAATGAAAAAATTCAAATGGAAAACCTTTTTGAGATTGTCCATTGCCACTTGAATTTGTTCCTGATCCTCTTCACAACGAGCTAGTTCTGTATGTACTTGACATCGAATTTGGATCAGTAAACTAGAATGAAAAAATAAATTGTCTACAATTCTGGAGGGTTATGGGAAGAAAGAGGAGACAAATCTAAAAAAAACACCTTTACAGAAGTCTTGGAATACATTCTTGAATTTTTGTGTTAGGTTATTTTAGAAAGTACAATCTATAAAGGGTGGTGATTTTAATTCATTATGGAACAGAAGGACTTTCTTCGTAGTGAACAAAAAAGAAATTGGACTTCACAAGACACCTGTCAATATTTTCCAAAGCTTCAGCAACATGGGTTAGAGGTCGTCGGACATAATGTCTCAAATTTGGCTGAAGCAAAGGGAGACACAAGTTCCATTGCGTCACACAACCAACTTGAATGATGTTTGGATTTCCTAGACGCACAGCGTTCGTAAGAGCCTCTTCACACCTCTTTATAGCTTGTAATCTAACCTGGAAGAACAGACCAAATTCAGGTCAAAAATGTATTTATTAGCATTTCAGTTTCATAAAAAATACAAATCATCATCATTCTCATCAAATTAATCAATGGACAACATTTAAAAAAAGAAAAAGAACTGCTGACATCAGGAGACGTCCATACAGATATGAGATTGAAAACTTAATTCTGTTGTCTACAAAAGGCTAGAATGTACATGTTTTGATGACAATCAACCAGTCAAGGGACAATAATTGACTTACTTGACACCTGGCCACTTTGACATAAGGCATTCTTGAGGTCTGTAATATGTTTTTGTCCCTTAAATCGGACATCATTATATGACCCTATGTCAAGGATTTAACAGTGACAAACTGTTACTTGGTTAGTCCACTAATTTGGATTTGCCCTATAGCTATGACCATCAAACCAATCAAACACCAGTCTTCTTTATTGGACTCATAAAAAGTAAAAGTAAAGATGGCATTGATATAGCACACAATTCCTCGTTGTGACCTTGCTCACTGCGCTTTGCAATGACATTGTTTGATAACAGAAATATCTTTCCATATCCCGCCAAATGCCAGTGAGAAATTAATGTGTGTTCTACAATTGCTATAAAGCAAGAATGATTTAACAATAAACACTGAATCAAATTTACAGTAGTCACAATTATGCAAAATAATTGAACATGGTACATGGTTATCTGTCTCGTTCCCTCTCCCGTCTGCTTGTTTATCTCTATCAGTCTTTATGCAGTTAACAAGATTGGACCTACCAATAATAATGATAATAATAATACAAGATTACATGCGCAAGCACCTATTAACACTGATATAAAATGAGCTACTAACAGTTTAGACTAAAGCCTATCAGATGTAGATGGTCTAGTATATAGTTCGACCAGAAATAGTAGAAGAACCTGGTTTGTCTTTGACTATGAGGCTGTTACAAGTACAAGCAATAATGATTAACAAATGCAGCCTTATTGCAGTAAGAATAATTCAAGATAATAAATATACAAAGATAAGAGTCCTAGATCAGCATTCATTGGGTCATCATTTTCTTGCCTTTATTCTGTTAATTTTCCACCATGGAAACAAACATAGACACATTCGCCCCAGTAGATCTCTCAGCATTTTCAGATCGTCAATTAGACTTTTTTCTTTCATCTGACTTTCTTCCAGTCCCTTATACCAGGACTTCATTAAATACCAATAATAAGATTACATGCTCAAAAACCTATTAACACTTGTATAAAATGAATTACTAACAGTTTAGACTGAAACCTATCAGATGTAGGTGGTCTAGTATAAAAGTGCGACCAGAAATAGTAGAAGAACCTGGTTTATCTTTGACTATGAGGCTGTTACAAGTACAAGCAATAATGATTAACAAATGCAGCCTTATTGCAGTAAGAAAAGTTCAAGTTAATAAATATACAAAGATAAGAATCCTAGATCAGCAATTATTGGGTCATTCTTTTCTTGCATTTTTCCTGTTCATTCTCCACCATGCAAAAAACCATTGACACATTCGCCCCGGTAGATCTATCTCGTCATTTTCAGATCTTCAATTAGACATTTCTTTCTTCTTTCAACTTACTTGCTTCTTATATCTTATACCAGGACTTCATTAAATTCTTCTTTTCATATTTAAATGTCATCTTTGAAAAGATAAAAACTGGTGGATTGTCTACCAACATGGACGCTAACACTTGATTTGATTGCAAGCACCACCATCTTGAAGTAAAGTGAATGTAAATGAGTTAATGTGTGGTAAAAATAACATAACACTTGCAATAAATGAATGGCTATAAAGCATTGTATAAACCTCTTCTTCATCTCCTATTTCTTTTTCATCTTCTGCTCCTCCTCCTCCTCTTCCTTCTTCTTCTTCTTATTTTCTTTTTCTTAATCTTCTTTTCTTCTTCTCCTTCTTCTTTAGCTCTTCTCCTCCTTCTGTTTTGGGTTTTTTCCTTTCTGGCATATCCATTTGGGGTTGCCACAGCAGGTCCTAGATCTTCAACTATTCCTCTTAATGTCAAGAATGGAGTCCAACACAAAACCTTCGTCAAATTTCAATGCATACTACAGTAGATTGAATAATAATGTACAAAGTCATTTATTCAAATTTACAAAGCACTTTCATAATCTTTTTTAAATAATACATAAATACATACATCAACAACTGATTTTTGAAAAGATTCTTTCTTTTCTGCAAAGGAACTCATCATCAGTTCGCACTGCACAAACTCCAGCTCCAGATAAAATCCAGGATCCTGTGAAAGACACATTTTATATTGATATATTCATCTGAAATAGAATGTAAAGCAAAGATGAAATCTATTTTGTCATTTTTCTGAACTATGGTATTTTCAAAAATAAACGGCATATCAATAAGCACTTCATCAAAAGCATCTGGGCTCTGTTTACAACTCTCTTATCAGTATACAGATACATAATAGATATCCTTGCCATCTTTATTCTACAATTAGCTGCTATCTGAATCTGTCAAACAATGTCGCCATCTCTGCAGAAGATTCTGATGTGTGTCTTATATGTAAGATTGCAACCGGCTGCTTTGCTCTTGTAAGCTATCACAAATGCTGTCTTATTTTGCATCTAAAGGGGAGTTAAGTAGGCTGTTGAAGATTTCCAATGGGGTCCAATCCATGATGGTTCTTAGATAAAACATGAATTTCCTAAAAATTTTGGGCCATGGAGATTTGGATGGAATTATCATTGTGTGATGTTTCGTATTTTTTCCTTCTTAACTGTGGAGTTGCCATTTAAGGTTGACATATATCTTACTAATGAGAGCAGTGCATTGGTAGTTTCCTGTTATAAAGCACACACCCCTTTATTGGACCAATTCAATGTGGCATACTTGCTCTTCAGTATAGGGTCCCAGTGCTGGTGTACTTGACAAAAGGGCCAGACCAAATTTTCTATGCTTTCCCTATAAAGTAAAATTAGTCCTGTATCCATGACTGGGTATAGGGGAATTAGGGGTAGAGCCAGAGTCTTAATGATACTAGGCATACGGCATAATGTGGTAGTTTGCCATTGCTCTCCATGCCCCCTTTACTTCTGCCAAGTCTAGAGAGACCTCGCTACCCATTTATACTGCTGGGTGAACAGGGAGCCCTAAAAAAAAATCCACTGTCCGGCTGGGTTCGAACTAGAGCCACCTTGCATGGTAGTCAACAGCTCTGCCAACTGAGCTAGCGAGCCACCTGCTTTCCCTATAACATTTCTAAACACAATTTTAAGGTTTCTTTAGCGGAATCCCAATGTTTTGTTTACTTGGCCATGAAGATGTCAATAAGCTAGTTCCATCCCAGATTACTTTGCAGTCACTCCGAAATATTTGGCTGCTTTGAAGTACAACCAATGTAATTTGAGTTGTGCTAAATGGGGCTTTGCTTCTTAGTAACTGATATTGCATTATATTTGAGCAAGTGAAACTCCATATGATTTTTCTGTTCCGATTCAGGTAACAGGTCTAGGTGTCTCAGCAGCATTTTAGCATCATTTCTCAGAAATTCAGATGTTTTCATGGGCATCTTGGTCTGTATATGCTGCAAATACCGCATCTTTCTTGACATTTGAGATGATCTTACAGACATTAAAGTCATCTTTTCACTACTTAAAGTAAACCTGATCCCTCAGATTGCCTGGCTTGATAAAGCCGGAGATAGGAACATGAGACATTCCTTTTACCTTGTGAAGAATGCATGGAAAAATAGAAAAAAAGTCACACATAAGCTCTGTTTTCTTTGACTGACTACAGCAAAGCATTTGACAGTGTCATACATTAAATTTGTTTTTACACAGTGAAACAAATGGGGTTCTCATATCATTTAATATTGTCACAAAAGCATGAAGAATGGCATAAGACAGGGCTGCACTCTCCCACCCAATCTTTTAAAGACGTGCACAGAGCTACTGATGAGGGCCTAAGATATTGATGAAATGGGCTTAATGCTGATGACACAGTCTCTTATCTGACAAAAAACACAAATAATAATATCAGATAAATTCCACTCAGGGTGAATCAGTGAGCAATAGCCATAACACAAAGCAGTCTTACCCATAAAGGAGAAGACAGACAAAATAGTGCCATCAAAATAAATGATGTTTTACTGAAAGGTTAAAATTTTCAAAAACTTGGGCTTGATAAAATCAAACGAATCATCTAGATTCTACACCAAAATGAAAATGTATGAATAGGAATGGTAAGAAGATACTCTGTCTATACTCTGTCTGAGCGAACTATGAAAGGACAAGAGTATTCTCCACAAATTTTAAGTTGTGCATTAAGAAAAGCCTCAAATGGCCAGTGGCCAGTGGTAATATATTTGGATATGCGGAATCAACCTTTAAACAACAAGACTTGAAGCAATGAAATACATCGCATTAAAAAAAAGAAATGACATCCCTAATGAATTTGGCTTAAAATGTAATTACTCTTCTAATAAATAAACAGTAAGAAGTTAAGATATTTGGCACCTGTAGCAACCACAACAAAAAAACAAATTTACTGACAACAGATCCATATGATAAAACTGGAGGAAAAGAAACTGCATAAGACTGCCACCTTCCAAACTTAACAAAACACCACAAAAATGAACTTATTGAAGATGACTGGAAAAATAAAAAATTATCATATTTTATCACACCCAGGATGATTTATTGACATCTGAGCCAATCAACCTTAATATAAAGTTTTATTCTGTCAAACAGTTCTGAGGTGCTAACTTTTCCATAGACTTAAGACATACCTTTACAACACAGTTCTTCATACTCTCCACACAAGATGCAGCCAGGTCAGGTAAGTCCAGCTCTAAACACAGACGTGACAGTTCCAAGAGTAGAAGAGGCCTGTAAGAGATAATATTATGCATTAAATTGATTGTTCATTAAGACTTTTATGTTAACTTACATTCTTTATCTTTCATTATGACTCAAAAAAGTATCCTTATAATGAAAACATGGCCTGAATATCTTTTTAATAAATTATCATCTTTGTTCATATCTTTGCCATTCATTACCTTCTATAATTCTACCCCATTGACTTGACATAAATTTCAATTTAATAAAAGCATCAGCATCCTTTGTGAAATGTGATAACTACTTTGCACCACTCACCTGTATACTTTGACCTAAATGTGACATTCAGATCACAGTACAATAATTGTGACCCTTTGAGAGTAACAAAATCCATAATGACCTCAATAATGAGTGATGAAGCCTCTACATCATTATATTATTTACTATTATATAATGTAATCAGAGTTCAGACGTATCATTAATTCATTAATCATAAACTGACTCTCTTGTCCACTTAAAACAGCAACATTAAAATGTATAAAATTCAAATTATCAGACAAATAGATGTTTTTTGAGTGATGAAAATAATTCTGTTTGTGTGATGAAATGTTTCATCATCTAGACTTTATGTCAACTATTATAATGGTACTAAAAGGTAAGCATAGGAAAGTGAATGATGGATAAAATTACTTGAAATGGGATTTATTTTTAAAGGCTAGTAACCAGAGCAATGTATGTCTAAAATATGCCAAAAAAAAGCTTGTCCTCTTAAAATGGTGCGGGCAGATGTCTTTACACAAAATTATGTTAATGTTGAAGCATTTTTTTAAAATTAATTATTAGAGCAATAGTTTTACAATAATTATGAAAGAGATAGTCATCCCCATTACAAGATATTTGTTGTGAATAACTTTATATCCATGAAAAATGTGTCAATGCATTTAAGCCTATTTTAAGAATATAGATGCTGTGTCTGGGAACCCCAAACCATAAGACGAAAACAAAAAATCTGGTAAAAAATTCAAAGTAAGGCAACTAGTTTCATCACAAAAGACTACAATTATACTCTAGGCAGTACATCTACAGCTGTGCATAAATTAGGATGGATCCCCCTCCAAAAATCTTAAGGTTAGGATTAAGTTTACAATGCTCTGTATAGAAATAATCCACACCCCAACTGTTAAGTATCAAATCAATGACCATAACATTAATGCTAGACAAAAGAAAAGGTAAAGCTATAGAGTACCACATTCAAATCTAGGTTGTCACATGAATTCCTTCTTCCCTAGCTCACTTAGGATGTATTCAACAGGAAAGTACTGGACATGGCAAGGGCAGAAGGAATAAGTCAGGAAATCAGAAAAAGAAGATGGAAGTGGATGGGTCACATACTCAGAAGGGATAGTGCTGATGACTGAGTTGTGGCATTAGGTTGGACACCAGAAGGCAAGAGAAAATGTAGCAGACCAAAGACCACATGGAGAAGAATGGTTGAGGTGAAGACAAAAGCAGCTGGGTAGAACACCTGGGCATCAGCATGATATGCAGCTGCTGAGCGAGACAGACGGCAGAGTGAATTCCTAGCCTTATGAGCCTTATGGCGTGGAGAGATTTAAGATTTAGGTAAGGTAGCTCACTTAGACTGTGAAGGAATAGAATCCCTGACTTTGTCAAATCAGTTGAGACCTGGCCTCTTTCACAAAGTGTCACACTGCCATATTACCCTCTAG